>VDFB02000015.1:82115974-82177140 GCA_007258455.2 Sequoia sempervirens | reverse complement strand
GTTGTAATGTGACTTAAACATTCACATTAGGTCCTAAACATTCAAATTATGGCATCTTGTGAAGGTGTTGTGAAGTGTTGTAAAACATTTCTACACCTTTCTAGACTCTATTCATTACAATTCACCTAAAAACACCTTTTCATCACATATCAAGTCCTATTTTGAAGTGTTGAAAAGTCTTGTAACATGATTTCACGCTTTTCTAGGCTTAATTTCACTATTTACACCTTTCTTATGCTTTATTTGACCCCTTTATGCACTCATAAGGCTTAATTAAGTGTGTTTTTTAATGTAAACCTGACAAACAACATTAAATGCAACATAAATACCAACACCCACTTTCAAGTACAAGATAGGACCCATTCACCATGGGTGGCAAATGAGTCCCTCTTGGCTCAAAATTCAAAATATTTCAAATTTTCTTTCAATTTTTTATTCAAATCACTTTATATCAGCCTATGATGAGGTATCATCAGGTTACTAAGGCACAAGTGTGTATAAATATGTGTTTTTCTCATCATTTTACATCTCCTCATTCATTCAAGCAATTGTGTCATTCATCAAGCATTCAAATCACATTTGAGCACTTTACATCATTCAATCAAGTATCTTGGAGCATCCATTGATATATCTTCAGATTTCTTCAACAAGGTTGGTGATTTTAGGACATTTTCATGTTTTTCATTCATCTTGTTCATTTCATTCAATTTCTTCAATAAGGGTTTGATTACCAAAGTTGGATTTGACCAAGGAAAATCCCTATAGCCTAACCCTTAACCATTTTTCCCCTTTTGCATGTGTGTTTGCATACTTGTGTATGCATATTTATGAATCAATTAGGTGTTGAAAAGTGGACAAGAAGTCAGCAAAGTGTTTCAAGTCAAATAAAACCTCTTTCAAGCTTGGAGACAACCTATTTTCCATTTTCTACAGAATTGACTATGTCAACCCAACAAGTAGACAACCTCGAATCTAGTGCTATAGAATTGGTTCCTAATTTCACATAATTTTGGGAGAGGACTGATTTGCCATTAGTGGTGAATGAGTCCCACCTTAAGGCTGGAAATTTAGATTTTGCCAGATTTCAGCTCCTGACACTCAAAAACCTATTTTTAGAAGATTTCATCAGAAGCATGACTGATTCACCATCAGTGGTGAATGAGTCCCACTGGTGATTTTTAGTGATCTCTATTAGCATTCAGGACACTCCAAATTCTTCATTCTCTACCTAGGTGCACTCTTATTCAACCTTCTTCATTTTTGTTTTGTATTTGTTCATGTTTAGCTCATGCTTGCATATCACATTGTGTTTTCAAACATTGCATATTTCTTAGGCTTTTCATTCATAATCAGCCAATTACTTAGCTTAGTCACATTTAAATCATCTCATTAGTCTTAATTACATCATACACATCCTAATTTGAGTGAACCACATTGATTTTTTGTGAGTTTTATCTCTCTCCTTTTAGGTTAAACATCCTAAGAGTGCAAGAGTAGCCTATAAGCCTCACGCCCAAAAATCTATGGTTCATTTTGGTGAACCTGCATATTGAACATCATATAATTCTAGTTTACATTTATATTTGCATCCTAGGACTTAATTTCATTGTCTTTTGCATTGTTTTTGCATCCTATGGTTTCTTAAAATTGCATTAATGAAAGACTCATTTAGACTTCATTTTTTCATATCATATCATTCAAAAACTAAAAAATATGCATTTGCATCCTTAGTTTGCATCTGAAAAGCATTAAAATCACTTTAATTTTTTTGAAAAACACAAAAAATCTCATAGCTGGACCCATTTTCCACCCTGGGCGAATCAATCCACTTGCACATTTTATACTGCATTTTCAGGCATTTTCTGGGTAATTACTGCATTTCTATTCTCTATTGTTATTTCTTTATTTCAATTTGCAGAATTCTTGTTACTTGCATTTTTCACTCCTAGATTACATTGCATTTTCATTCACCCCATCTTTTGTGGTACTTGTATGAGTGTTTGGTGCCCCATTGATAATACTTTAGTGAGACAAAGTTCTAGACTCATGGCTTCCCGTGATAGTAATTTCATTGTGGACCTTGGGATCTCAAGAGCTCCTACTAATAGTACGGACAATGGTACATTAGGCATGGATACTACCACTACTATTCCTTTCCCTTTCCATCCAATGAATGTTGACAAACAAAAAAATTCCATTTCACAAGAAAAATCCATTAGTATTCATGAGGATTTTGCACATTTACAACAACATTTATCCCTTGAAAACATTTCCACCACTACCATACTTGCAATAGAAAACCTTGATCATTTTATTGAAAGTGATGATGGCTTAAAATTTACAAAAAGAATAGCTGAGATATACAATAAACATGTTCCTTCTACTTCCCAATTAGCTAACATTGTTGTAAGCCAAGGAGGACCTCACAATCCTCCTCCTTCAACCATAGCATCCATACCAACTTATACCACTCCTCAAGTTACAACAACTATGAAATAGGTTAGTCATGTGACTCCTTCTTTTGCTATTCCAACTAGCATTCCCAGTTCTTTTGTGGCATCGCATATTCCTTCTTCCACCTTCACCTCTCTTAGTGTCCCTTTCACTTCCCCTAACATTACATACACTACCTCGCCATTTTCCCTTCCACCTCATACCACTTACACCGATCCCATCATTACAAAACTCTTTAACAAAGTTTCATTAATGCAAAAAAAAATCTCCACCATTAGCTAAAGTCAACATGCTCCACCCACATACCATGTTCATAGTAGTTGATTTAATGAGATGTAAACAAAATGCTAATGAAAAGTAACTAATGTCATTTCATGTTATCAGTCATTGTATGCTCAAATTGATATCAAGATCCCTGATTCACATCTACAAAAGACGTTTATCAAAAACTTGCACACTCACCTTCAGGATAAGTTAACTATGATGAAATTCCCTTCGTTCATGCATTTATGCATGACCCTTTATGATTATCACAACATAGTTTCTAGTTGTGATTCAAAATCCACTTCTAACCGAGTTGAGAAGTCTAAGCAAAACAACCAAAACAACATGCAAAAGTCTAGAAAACTGAATAGAGGATTTTTACAGTTCAATCTGCCTTCTCCACAACCAACCCAACCTATTCAAAGTCAAGTGGCAATTGTTAAAGTAGTGGTGCCCTTTACCTATGGGCACCTAAAGAGACAATTTACTCCCTTATGCAATACCCTCCATAATACAATGATCCAATGGCTCCAGCAACAAATGATCACTTTGCCTATTGTTAAACCACTTGATACCACAAGGGCCTTTGCCACCCACCTTTAAACCTAATTCTTGTGCCATAGAAAAATGGCCCCTTGTCATTTTCATGGCCTTTTAGGTCTTGTTTCATAGTGTTGGAACTATTTTGCTCTGATTTCAATCTACCACCATCCCTACAAGCCAAGGAGGACCTCAAGTGCCACCCCCTTCAACCATAGCTTCCATACCAACTTATACCAATCCGCAAGTCCACACAACTATGCAACAGGTTAATTATGCGGCTACCTCTTTTTTCGATTTCTACTAGCATTCCTACTTCTCTTGTGGCATCGCAAGTCCTTTCCACCACCTTCACACCCCATAGTATTCCTTTCACTTCCCCTCACATCACCTACACTCCATCACCATTTTCCATTCCACCTCAACCCACATATGTTGATCCACTTCTTACACAACTCCTTACCACTATTTCATCCATGCAACATCAACTTTCCACCATTAGCCAAGGTCAATCCACTCCACCCACATATCATGTCTGTAGTAGCCCTTTATCATTAGAAATCTTACGTACCCCGATTCCACAAGGTATATAAATGCCTCGGTTTGAGAAATATGGAGGAAAAGGAGATCTTGTCAACCATGTTAGTGCTTATATAGCTTTGTGTAGTGACTTCATCCTTGATGATAAACTGTTAGCCAAACTATTTCCAAGGATCTTGAAAGACACTACCTTAGAATGGTTTTCCATCTTTCCTAATCATTCCATCTATTCATTCAATGAATTGGTGGATGCTTTCATAAGTCACTTTCAAGTGCACATGACACCTAAAAATACAATGGCTGACCTTATGCGATGTAGACAAAATAGAGATGAAAAAGTAACAGATTTTATCTCATGATACCAATCCATGTATGCTCAAATTGATGTCATGATTCTTGATGCACATATGCAAAAGATGTTTATCGAAAACTTTCCCATACACCTTTAGGATAAATTAACAATGATGAAATTCCCTTCGTTTATGCATTTATGCACAACCTTGTGTGAATACCGTAATTCGATTTCAAGTCGTGATTCCAAATCCACTTATAACTAAGCTGACAAACTTGAACACAACAATCAAAACCAAAATAACACAAAACTTTCGCAAACCAAATAGAGGATTTTTACAGTTTAATCTACCTCCTCAACTTCAACTGCAACCAACTCAACCTGTTCCAAATCAAGTAGTGGTTGTTAAAGCAGTGGTTCCTTATACCTATGGGGACCCGAAGAGATAGTTTACTCCCCTACCCAATACCCTTCATAACACAATGAACCAATTAATTGAACAACGCCTACTCACTTTTTCACCCATTAGATCGATTGATCCAAAAAAACTAAATTTTATTCCTCCGCCCTTCAAACGAATATTGTCGTCATCACCGGTCGATGACATCAACATTTCAAGCCTCAAAACATTTCAGTTCAAGACCCTCACATCTGTAGTCCATCTCCCATTGGTGTTAATGATAAAGGCAATAAGTTTGTTACACCCCCTAACCAAAATTTTCAAATTTTCACTAATCGCATGCCTAAACATACTACCTCATTTTTCAAGGCTAGCGAACCTTCAACCACTGATGTTTAATGACTGTTGATACAAATAATGCACAACATGATACACCTCCCCTTGTTACTATAGAAAGTCCTATGGATGAGCTAGAAGGCCATAGTTATCCTTGTAAGGGCCAAACCCACTAAATCTTCTTTGATATTGTTTTTCGCTAAAGACATACTGGCTAAAAAAGCTTCTGATGTATCCTCTTACACAAATTAAAGAATTATGAGAAGTTTCCACGAGGTGATATATTAATAATCTCGGGCTTTCGTGGTGAGAATGACTGCTGAGAGTTGATATACATGATCTATATCAAGATGAATATAATAAACCAACTGCATGGATTAAGACACATACTGGTTTTGCATGCCCTATGATCGGATCAATCGTGCTACCCTTATAGATAGGACCTAAAACTTTGGAGGTAACATTTTCAATTATTCCACAATCTGAACAATTTCATTTGTGGCTAGGCCACCCTTGGCTTCGCTCGATGAAAGTGGTCTCATCAATTGTTCACAAGTGTTTGAAGTTTCCACAAGACAATGAGATAGTCACCATACACCATAGTTTAATCATTTATCTTCCAAAGGTAATTTTTCATTAGAATCCTTTTGGCCTACACCTATGGAACCCATCACACCTTGAAAGGACTTCTTTTTCATAACTTATCAAAAGTTTAAAGCTAAAAAGATAGCCAAATTCTCTCTTTGTAACTCATCCTCGTCCACTTCTGCACCTCCTATCATAGACGAAACCATGATTCAACCTGATTCTAACATTGAGCAAACCATACAACCTCCTGAATAGCCACCCCTTGATACTTCCTTGCCATCATTTAAATGACCAAAGGGAAAATGAAATCGCTCCTATCATACCTCCTTGCCTTAAACAAGTGTATAAATCCAAAGAGAAAGTGGTTGATCCATCCTCTTTAGTTTCTTTTGTTCTTCCCTCTTTAGAAGTAGAAGAACCTATGATGACTCAATCCACTCTTACATCTCAACAACTCCAAAATAGAATTAAACAGAACCATGGTGCTAGGGAACGAAGGCGTCATCGTCGTCTCCTTGCTCGTCAATCTCACATAGAAGAAGATAAAGAAAATCAACCTTTACCTTTGACCAAAGGAATAGATGAGCACCCTCCTCCTTACCTACCACATGACAGTCCAGTCCAACCTTTGCAATAAAATGAACCAATCCAACAACCTCAGCTTTTGATACATCCATCCTTACAAATCACCCTTTTTTCTCCTATTATCACTAATCTTGATGATGATGATGATGCGATGATAACAAAAATAGATGAAGAAGTGCATAACAATTTAAATTATTTATTTTCATCTACAATGAGCTTAAATGATACATCCTCTTCATCAAGTGAATAACTTGGTATGACTCTTGGTTTGGCACTTGCAATTCTTCCTTGACAACTAAATCTGATTATACAATCACTGCCATTTGGGAGGTGGATGACATGTTAGATGATTGACTTTCATTCGTCTAAATAGCCTTTTTTCTTTTCTCTTTTAGTTTTTCATGTGTATCATTTTCCCCCGTATTGTGTGTTTTATATTCCCTCTCTTTGTACACTTCTTCTATTTGTATCTCTCTTCTTCTATATGTCGTACATTGTCTTTTTCACTTTTATTTTGTGTTTTCCTTTTGGGGATGACACAAAGTGTAGAAATGCCCTATGTCTCTTCCATGTTGACCCACAAGGTCTTTCTCTTTTTCTCTTTTTGTTTTGTATTGTCCTTTTGGGGATAATGCAAGGCATTGAGATCAACATGTCTCTTTCATATTGACCCAAAAGATTTTTTTTCATTTTCTTTCACCTTTTCATTTTTGTTTCGCTTGTGTTTTCCTTTTGGGGATGATACAAAGCATTGAGACCGCAATGTCTCTTCCATGTTGACCCAAAATGGACTTTCATTTTCCTTTATTTTAGCTCTCTTTGTGTCATTCTTCCAGTTGTATGTGCTTTAGGGAATGATGATAGTTCTAAGATCTCTCATAAACACATTGCAGTAACAAACATACTGACCCCAAATCCATAGATCCCTTATGTGTTTGGTGTGCTTTCTTTTTTGGGGAGAAACTCCCTTTCTTTTTTTTTCTTTTTTATTTGACATGACACAACCTAACTTCAAAACATATGACTTGGCATAGGGATTTCCAAGTTGGCTCTCATGTCTTGTTTTCCTTTTGCATTTTCTTCCCTTTTCTACTTTAAAGTAATTGCTCACAGAATGATGTGTAGCAATTCCTTTAAAGTGGAGGGCATACATTACCCTAATTCATTCACATTCTTGGTCCCTACTGTACCCTTTTCATTTCATATGATGTGTTTGTCACTTTGTGGATGACATTGGGTATGATTTCCTTCATAAGTGTGATCTATCTAAGCATATTACATTCCTCTTGGTGGCCTAATACAACGCACTACATCCCCTAAGTTGTGAATATACTATTCTTTGATTGGTCCTCTTTTGGAGACATTAGACACAATATTCCCTAAGTGATTGACCTTGCATGAACCGAACAAGACTCCTTCGAACATTTTACACTTTACACTTTACATTTTTGCATTTTACATTTTTTCCACCTTGCATAATGCAACTTGCATGACTGTGGCACCTTTTTTCTTTTTTTCATAACATTTTTCTTTGTGGCACCTTGTTAAAGTTATCAATGGGTATAACTTTAGTATGGTTGAGCGAGAAGCCCACCTAGTGGCATGACTTTTCCCCATAGACACATTTTTGTTTGTGAGTGCATACCAACTAGCGTATGTATATTACCTTTTTGGGCTTTCTCACCCCGCGGATAACTAGTTATGTGGCCCCAGAGTGAGTACATTTAGGCCTTCTCACCCCATAGACAGCCTGAAGTTTCATGGCCCCAGAGTGAGTACACATTCTCTATTTCAAACAATCAGCCTAGATCTAATCCACAACTAGTTGGATTGACGATCGAAGGTTCATTCAATTCTTTCATCTCAACACTTATGTGTTCCTTTTTTATTTTTCTTAGTATGCCATGGGATCTTCATCCTAGGGGCTTAATCATCCCTCTTGATTGTTGCATTCCATCTTGCTAGCGTAAGTACATTTGAACCCTCCTCTTGATGTTCATGGCTACTTTAGTGTGAGTTTGAAGCAAGTTCATCCTCTCACTAAAGTGGGGGCTAAATGTGTCATAGAAAAATGACACCTTATCATTTTCATGGCCTTTTAGGTCTTGTTTCATGGTGTTGGAACATTTTTTCTCTGATTTTATGTTGCAACATGGCTTGAACATGCTTATTTAGGTACTAAAATTCAAAGAAAAAAGTCTTGTGAAGGTGTTGTGAAGTGTTGTAAGACATTTCTACATTCTTCTAGACTCTATTTATTACAATTCACCAAAAAAAATCTTTTTATTCATCAACAAGTCCTATTTTGAAGTGTTGTAAAGTCTTGGAACAAGCTTTCACGCTTTCCTAGGCACATCTTCACTATTTATCCTTTTCATATGATTTATTTGACCCCTTTATGCTCTCATATGCTTAATTAAGTGTATTTTTTAGTATTATCCTCACAAACAACATTAAATGCAACATATTTCCCAACACACATTTTTACGTCCTAAGTGGGACCCATTCACCATGGGTGGCGAATAAATCCCCCTTGGCCCCAAATTCAAAATATTTTAAATTTCCTTTCAGGATTTTATTTAAAAACACTTGATGTCAGCCTGTGATGAGGTATGAATGGGTAACTAAGGCACAAGTGTGTATAAATAGGTGATTTTCACCTCATTTCAACCCCCATTCATCAAGTTCACTTATTCACCTATTCATTCAATCATTCAAGTATTTTACATCTTTTCAAGCATTATTCAAGCACTTTGAAGCAGCCATTGACATTACTTCAGAATTGAATCATCAAGGGTTTGGTAAGTTAATAGCAATTGCATGTTGTTAGTTTATCATTCCTTTTCATTTCATTATTTTATTAAAGGTTTGATTACCAAAAGTGGGATTTGACCAAGGAAAACCCTTATTCACTAACCTTAAACCATTTTTCTCCTATTGCATGTTTGTTTGCAGACCTATTTATGCAAATTTGACAATATTTTCGGTGTTAAAGATTGGCTTACAAGTCAACTAGGTGCTTCAAGTCAACTTAAGCCCATTTCAAGCTTGGAGAAGGTTTTCTATCCGTTTTTTGTAGAATTGACTTCGGCAACCCGACAAGCAATGGTTTCTAGATTTGGTGTTGCAGAGTTGTCTCCTAATTTTTCAAAATTTTGGGAGAGGACTGATTCACCACCTGTGGAAAATGAGTCCCACCTTAGGATAGAAATTCTGAATTTTGTCAGATTCTAGATCCCAATAGACATAAACTTGCTTCCAATAGTTTTTCACCAGGAGGAGGACTAATTCACCACCCTAGGTGAATGAGTCCCACTATGAAAAATTAGTGATTTCAACTAGCGTCCACAACATTCTAGATTCATCATACTTTACTCAGGTGCACTCAGATTCATCCCTTTCCTTTATGTTTTGCATTTAGTTCATTATTGCATAACATAATGTGTTTTCAAACATAGCTTAAATCTTAGTTTTGCATATGTTTTCATTCATTTAGATTAGTCAACTTAATTTAGTTAACTTCATTTAGGTTAGACAACATCACACATAACATTATTTGAATGAACCATTAGCATTTTTTCTCCTATCTCTCTCCTTTTAGGTGAAAAACCCTAGAAGAGAAAGAGTTGTCTATAGGATCCAAAAATCAATGGTTCAATGCTTATTGTCATTTTCATCGCCAAAATGGACATCACAAAAAACAATGTAAGTGTCTCAAACACTTAGTTCAAGACCTCATTGATTTAGTTCGTTTGTCCATTGCGGGTGTCAATGATCAAGGAAATAAGTTTGTTGCACCCCCTAATCATAATTTACCAATTTTTACCAACCCTATGCCTAAACACAATGTTTCATTTTTCAAGGCTAGTGAACCTTCAAAAAATCATGTGATGAACATTGATACAAATAATGAACAAAATGATATAACTCCAACTGTTACCCATGTTAATCCTATGGATGAACTTGTGGACATGATAGATGTTGTCCCTCGTAAGGGCCCAACCAAAAATATCTTGATATTACTTTTTCTTCTTATGATATATTTAAAAAGCTTCTTGATTTTCCTCTTTACATAGCTGGCAGAATCTATGATAAGCCCACTAATGGGATATTAATAGATCCCGCCTATGGTGAGAATTTGATCATGAAAGAATTTTTAGTATTACATGACCTCTATCAAGATGATTATAACAAACCAATTGCATGGATTAAAACACATACTGGTTTTGCGTGACATACCATCGAATTGATTGTACTCCCCTTATAGATAGGATCCAAAACTTTGGAGGTAGCATTTTCTATCATTCCACAATCAGACCAATTTTGTCTTCAGTTGGGTCATCCTTGGCTCTGCTCGATGAAAGTGGTCCCCTCAGTTTTTCACAAATGTTTGAAGTTTTTGCATGGAAATGAAATATTTACCATACACCATAGTGGCTTTAATCCATTATCCTCTAAAGGTAATTTTTTCTTAGAAGCCTTTTGTCCTGAACCTATGGAACCCATCACCCCTCAAAAGGACTTCTTTTTCATAACCTATCAAAAGTTAGTTGAATTGTCTCTTTGTAACATGTCCCTGTCCACTTCCACCCCTCCTATCCTAGATGAAACCATGCTTTAGCCTGAGTCTAACATTGAACAAACAATACAACCTCATGAGAAACCTACCAAAGACACTTCCCCTCCATCATTTAAACATCCAAGAGAAAATGAAACCAATCCTGTCATGCCTCCTCACATTAAACAAGTGTATAAAGCTAAAGAGAAAGTGATTGAGCAAACTTCCTCAGTTTCTTCCATTCTTCCCCCTCTGGAAGAAAAGGAACCTATGATGGATCAACCCGCTCTTACACCTCAACAACATCAAAATAAAATAAAATGAAACCGTGGTGCTAGGGAGTGTAGGAATCATTATTGTCTCCTTGCTCGTCAATCTTGAATGGAAGAAAACAACAAAAACCAACCTCCACCTTTGACAGAAGCAATAGATGATCACCCTATTCCTCCTAACCCACCACAAGATGCTACAGTCCAACCTGCACAATAAAATGAACCAATCCAATAGCCACAAATTTTGATACATCCTTCCTTGGAAATAACCCTTCGTCCTCCTATAGTAATCAATCTTGATGATGATGATGATGAGGATATCACAAAAATAGATGAAGAATTTCATAATGATCTAAACTCTTTATTTTCATCTACCATGAGCTTAAAAGAAAAATCTACCACACTGAGTGAAGAACCTGACACATCTCTTGGTTCAGCACTTGCAATTCTTCCTTTGGATATCCAACAACCCTCACAATATATTGAACATGATTGGGAGGAGGATGACTTGTTAGATGGCTGACTTGCATTTGCCTTGCTAGCCTTTTCACATTTTTCCTTTTCTTTTTATTTTCTTTAGTGTGCGTGTGTGTATTGTGTTCCCCCATAACGTGTGTTTGATGTTCTCTCTCTTTGTACACTTCTTCTATTTGTTCCTCTATTCTTCTATATGTCATGCATTTCCTTTTCACTTTTGTTTTGTGTTCTCCTTTTGGGGATGACACAAAGCATTGAGATGCCCTATGTCTCTTCCATGTTGACCTAAAAGGTCCCTTTTCCTTTTATTTTTTTTCTTTGTGTTCTCCTTTTTGGGATGATGCAAAGCATTGAGACACCCTATGTCTCTTCCATGTTGACCCAAAAGGTCCCTTTTCCTTTTTCGTTTTTTCTTTTTTGTTCTCCTTTTGGGGATGACACAAAGCATTGAGATGCCCTATGTCTCTTCCATGTTGACCCAAAAGGTACCTTTTCCTTTCTCTTTTTATTTTATATTTCTTGTGCTTTTCCTTTTGGGGATGACGCAAGACATTAAGACTAAAATGTCTCCTTCATGTTGACCTAAAATATTTTCCTTTTCTTTTTTCCTTTTTGTTTTTTTTCACTTTTATTTTCCTTTTGGGGATGATCCAAAGCATTGAGACTGAAATGTCTCTTCCATTTTGACCCAAAATGGACTTTGTTTTTCTTTTGTTTTCACTCTCTTTGTGTCATTCTTCCAGTTCTATGTGCTTTGGGGAATGATGACAATTTCGAGCTCTTTAATAAAAATGTTGCAGCAATGAACATACTGACCCCATATCCATAGATCCCTTATGTGTTTGGTGTGTTCCTTTCTATGGTCCAACCTCCCTTTCTTTTTTTTTCTCTCATTTATATGACACGGCCTAACTTAGAAACATATGACTTGGCATAGGGGTTTTCCAAGTTGGCTCTCATGTCTTGTTTCTTTCCTTTGCCACTTTAAAGTAATTGCTCAAAAAATGGTGTGTAGCAATTCCTTTAAAGTGGGGGGCATACATTGGCATCATTTCATTTATATATTTGGTTCTTAGTGCAACCTTGTTACTTCATACGATGTGTTTGTCACTTTGTGGATGACATTGGGTTTGATGTCCTTCATAAATCTGGTCTATCTTAGCATATTACATTCCTCTTGGTGGCTTGATGCGATGCACTGCATCCCCTAAGTTGTGAATATAATATTCTTTTATTGGTCCTCTCTTGGATACATTAGACACAATGTTCCCTAAGTGATAGACCTTGCATGAACTTAACAAGATTCCTTTGAACATCTTTTACATTTTACATGTTACATTTTTTTACATTTTACATTTTTTCCACATTGCATAATACAACTTCCATGCCTGTGGTACCTTTCTCTTTATTCATGGGTTTTGAGCATACAAAGCTTTACTTGTCTCATGAAGCACGAACCAACATTTTACCTTGTAGCTCCTTGTTAAAGTTATTAGGAGGTATAACTTTTGTATGGTTGAGCAGGAAGCCTATTGAACCACACCAATTTCCCCATAGAAACTTATATTTTTGTAAGTGCATGCAAACTAGCATATGTATCTTACCTTTTTGGGTTTTCTCACTCTGTGAACCACCATGAGTTCTATCACCCTAAAGTGAGTATGCATTCTCTTTTTCTCACAAATAGCCTAGATCTAATCCACAACTAGTTGGACAGATGATCGAAGCTCAATCCAACTCTCACTATTCTTCTCTTTCTTCCCACTTGTGTTCCTTTGTTCTTATGTTTAGTTCTCCATGGTATCTTCATCCTAGGGGCTTGATCATCCCTCTTGATCGTTTTCATTCCATCTTGCTAGCATAAGTGCATTTGGATCCTTCTCGATATGCATGGCTACTTTAGTGTGAGTTTGAAACAAGTTCATCCTCTCACTAAAGTGGGGGCTAAATATGTCGTAGAAAAATGGCCCTTTAACATTTTCATGGTCTTTTATGCCTTTCTTCACGATGCTTGGTCCATTTTTCTTTGATTTAATTTTGTAATGTGACTTAAACATTCACATTAGGTCCTAAACATTCAAATTATGGTGTCTTGTGAAGGTGTTGTGAAGTATTGTAAAACATTTCTACACTTTTCTAGACTCTATTCATTACAATTCACCTAAAAATCACCTTTTCATCACTTTTCAAGTCCTATTTTGAAATGTTGTAAAGTCTTGTAACAAGATTTCACACTTTTGTAGGCTTAATTTCACTATTTACACCTTTCTTATGCTTTATTTGACCCCTTTATGCACTCATAAGGCTTAATTAAGTGTGTTTTTTAATGTAAACCTGACAAACAACATTAAATGCAAGATAATTCCCAACACCCACTTTCAAGTCGAAGGTGGGACCCATTTGCCATGGGTGGCGAATGAGTCCCTCTTGGCTCAAAATTCAAAATATTTCAAATTTTCTTTCTATTTTTTATTCAAAATCACCTTATGTTGGCCTATGATGATGTATCATCAGGTTAATAAGGCACAAGTGTTTATAAATATGTGTTTTTCTCCTCATTTTACATCTCCTAATTCATTCAAGCAATATTTTCATTCATTAAACATTCAAATCACATTTGAGCACTTTGCATCATTCAATCAAGCATCAATCAAGTATCTTGGAGCAGCCATTGATATATCTTCAGATTTCTTCAACAAGGTTGGTGAGTTTAGGACATTTGCATGTTGTTCATTCATCTTTCCTTGTTCATTTCATTCCATTTCTTTATTAAGGGTTTGATTACCAAAGTGGGATTTGACCAAGGAAAATCCCTATAACCTAACCCTTAACCATTTTTCTCCTTTTGTATGTGTATTTACATACTTGTGTATGCAAATTTATCTAGAAATTAGGTGATGAAAAGTGGATAAGAAGTCAAAAAAGTGTTTCAAGTCAAGTCAAACCCATTTCAAGCTTGGAGACAACCTACCGTCCGTTTTCTACATATTTGACTCTGTCAACTCGACAAGTAGACAAAATCAGATTTGGTGCTACAAAATTGGTTGAATTTTCAGAGAGGATTGATTCACAATTAGTGACAAATGAGTCCCACCTTAAGGCTGGAAATTTAGATTTTGTCAGATTCCAGATCCTGACACTCAAAAGCCTATTTTTAGAAGTTTTCATCAAAAGCAAGACTGATTTGCCATCAGTGGTGAATGAGTCCCACTGGTGATTTTCAGTGATCTCTGCCAGCATTCAAGACACTCCAAATTCTTCATTCTCTGCCCAGGTGCACTCTGATTTAACCTTCTTCATTTTTGTTTTGTATTTGTTCATGTTTAGTTCATGCTTGCATATCACATTGTGTTTTCAAACATTGCATATTTCTTAGGTTTTGCATTCATAATCAGTCAATTACTTAGCTTAGTTGCATTTAAATCATCTCATTTAGTCTTAATTGCATCATACACATCCTAATTTGAGTGAACCACATTGATTTTTCATGAGGTTTATCTCTCTCCTTTTAGGTGAAACATCCTAAGAGTGAAAGAGTAGCCTATAAGCCTCACACCCAAAAATCTATGATTCACTACCTTCTTTCAAGAATGGATGTTTTATTTCATTAAAGAGATCATTCATGGAAAGAGAAAGTTCCACTGGGCCAAGATTATCAGTGAAAACCTACACGCCCAATTCAAGGGCATGAAGAAGACATCACAATTCTACATGATCTCCTATCTAGTATACCTGCTAGTAGAGGCATTCCCATATAAAGGTCTCTTTGTCACAAAAAACCCTAATCCATGAGGCAGAGAGCTCAAGGTATATGACCACTAACCACAATTGCAGTATAGGAACTTCAAAAGAGAATATCAGAGGGTGAATGATGCCTTCATCAGACATATTATCAAACTCCTTGGAGGAGATTTTCAGAGAAGGGTCTCACATAGTGCCTTGGCATTCATTCAAAGGTTCAGATTATTGTTTATTTATTTCCTGAAGTTCATCGATATCAGAAAAAAAGGATTCTCTGAAAGACCTTGAAAGCTGCCCCAGTACCCTAATGATCGGATGATTATACTGGAGGTCTCCCGACAACTATAGAATGCTCACACTCTACTAAGTGGTAAACAATGGGCAGGGATCCCCTATCCCCTCAATTTCAGGCAAGGAATGTATGTCATTCCCACTACCCAGTGTGCAGAATATTTAGAGAAAGAGAAAGCAGAGTATCATCTGGACCTCCACACTGCCCGATCAAGGATGGGCCCCTACGAAAAATTGAAGAAATTGGTCAAAAAACAATATGCGAGCATCTTCCACACATAGAAGATTTTTGGGCCAATTGCAAAGATGATAAGGAGGTAAGAATGAGGCATTACATGTGAATGATGGCTCAGTTTGTGTGGTTGATCAACTTGTTCCTAGTACCTGTCCAGATTGTAGAAGAGGAAGACACCATCCTTGATGAGAGGTTTGATGTTGTGGCCAAGTTGTCATTGCCACTAATTGATTGGGATTAAGAAGAATTCAATGACCTCAACATTGTAACAGGACCAATAGAGAATAGAACCAAGCAGTGGGTAGGTGCTCAAATTGCCCAACTCAAGGCACAGGAGGCTGTATTGACATACGGTGAGCTCATAGATGAGCCTGAAAGTGAAACAGATAGCATGGCTACTATTGCACCAACACAAGAAACTCCCAAGTCTCCTCCAGCAACAAGGTCACAAAAGAGAAAGGATGTGTCTGAGTGTCAGCCCAAACACAAGGTATACAAACGAAAGGCCTCAAAGGGGGAATCCTCAAATAAAGCTAAGAAATATTGAGGATTCAATGAAATACCCACCATCGAAGAGGACCCACAACATGAGGGAGAAGAAGAGGCCAAGCAAAAAAAATCACCACCTACTACCTCTGCTCCCACCATTAATGTTCTCGTTGCCACTCCTCCACCCACATCTCAAGCTCTACCTATTTCCTCTCTACCTACCATGGACATTTTTCTCCACCTTGCTTCCACTTCACCAACGGCCCTAATCATGGTATTAGAATCCTCTTCAGCCACAACATCACCGTTGTCATCTACCTCGATGCCCCCTCCATTTCCTACTCTTTCTACCATAGTATCTTTAGTTGCCACAACTACTATGCCTCCTCTCACCTTTCCTAAAGCATTTTCCAAATATATGAAAGGAATACCCACCGAGCTCTCTGGTGTGATTTTAAATCCCACTATCCAAGTGGTAATGGCTTAGATTGCTACCGACCTGCCTGTCCCTCCTCCACCAACAAAGCAACCAAAAATGGATGAAACTATGAAAATATTTGAATAAATGGAGAAATGAAAGAGGGAAGCTACTAAGGGAATAATGGAGGAACCTAAGGATCCATTCAAGGATGATTACTTTGAATGCCCCAAGGGAATAATAGGCATGAGTGTGGATAAGGTGGAAACTGATGAAGAAAAGTCACAATCTTCAAAGGAGGATACTGAAGCCCTCAATGCAATTTACATCATAGAGACCTCTGACCAAGAGCTTGAAGAAGAATTGTCCTAGAATCTCAGGGATATAGGAGAAGAGGTTGAATCTGAGAAGCAACCTCCTAAAGAAAAGGAAAACATTGAAGTCAGCATGGAGACATTCGAGGAGCCCCCACTAGTCGGGCAAGAAAAAGGCCATGTTCAAGAAGAAGAGGTACCACCTGAGAAAGAAGAGAAAGAAGATGTTCCTAAGAAGAGCCCCGAGCTGGAACACCATGAGGAGCTTGAACAAGAAATAAAAAGAACACCTCAGATAGAAGGTATCACTAAGGAGAACATAGTTGTCACTGAAGGCACAAGTGGTGGATCTTAGTTCCTATATTCAACAATGGACATCTCTAGAGGAAGAATCTCAAACGAAATCCTCCGTGCCCCCACTCCTCCCCCAGGAAGAGCTCACCAAGATGAAAAAAATGAAGAATTGGACCAAGGATACTACAAATTGGTTCAAACAGGTGCTCTATAATGGTGACATGGGCATAGGCCACGTTATCTGAACGACTAACAAATTCTTATATGTGCAGAAATAGCTAGAGGGAACGGAAAATATTTATCATCGATTCATCAAGATATATAGGATCACTTTTCCTAAGCTCAAGGCCATCCTCAAAATTCCCTAGGAAACGTGGGAGAAAGAACTAGCACTTGCCAAGAGTGATCACTAGCTAGTAGAAACATGGAAAATGGGTTGGGCTTAGATCACAGGAGGGACGTCCTAGAGAGAGTGCTTCATGAGGCCAAGCTTGATCTCAAATGGGTCAAAGAGCACAAGATGGATAGTGAAGATTACTTGAAGCTAATGACATACTACGATATTCCTACCGTGGAGCTAGATCCAGAAAAGATCAAGCCATACTTCCATAAGAAGATGGAGCAAGGGGCAGCAGATTCACTAACAGTAGACTTCATGGATTGTTTTGCTTGGGAATTCATCTAGTCTGAATAGGTGATTAAGGAAACACCGAAGTGCACTAAAAACTAGGAGCTAATCACTAGCAAATCTAAGAAGCTAACCTTCCAAGTTCTTCAATTCGATATCATGGAGTGGAACAAGCTTCAAGTGCTACTTGGGAAATTTTTGGAGTATGCCACTCTTCAAAAGAATGAAGGAAAGCTAGTGATAGATGATGAGTTCCTGACAATATAAGCTAAGAAAAGAAGGCAACCGCTAGAAGACAAAATTGCTACAGTGTGAGGGCACTACAAGATGAAATAGAGAAAAGACAAAATTATATTTTATATTAGTATATTTTAAGTGTAGGTGAAACCCTAATATAAAATGAATTTTGGCCACACAATAAGAGTAAATATTGGCCATTCATTTCACTTTTGGAAAACTATAAATAGGGGGGTCTCCTCTCATTTTAAAAGAGAGATTTGAGTTGTTGTAAAGACATGCTACAAAAAATTTAATAGAATTTCATTGTTTTTGGTGGATTCTTGTGTTTCTCTCATGTTGCATGATTCATATCCTCATATTTGGTAGATTTAGATAGATTTAGTTGGTTGTTCTAAGTGCTTCCAAGTTGCTTTAGTATTTTAGTTGATGTTGTCCATTGATCTTGAAGAATGCTATGGTGTTGATACTTTCCATTTCATGCTTTTTGTTGTTTATTGATGATGAACAATAGTAGAAAGCTATTCTAAACATTTATCCATTGCTGCACTTGAATTGATCTTTTATTCATGCTTTATGGTGCATGAACAGCTGAAAATCTATAGACCCTAGAAGATAGCACTAGTTTCATGAGACTATATGTTATTTGGTTAAGTGGAACTTAGTTATAGGAAGGTTGTCCACTGTAGCATCCTCCATTATCATTGTTCATCAGTAGTTGCAGGTCTAGGAACTCTTATCCCTTTTCCATTTTTACCTTTCTTTGAAATAGTAGTTTAGGCAAAGTTCCAACATCATTGTAAAACCAAATTTGATGTTGTGCATGGATTTTTAGACTATTGTTTTGAACTTGCAGCAATTACACATCACTTTTAGAATCTCATAACTCCATTCGAAGATCCAATCTCCTTCCAAATTAGAAACTTTCCATGCCCCTTGTGACTACCAGCAAATCGCATCAATCCACTAGGTTTTTTTGCAAGTCATGACCTGACACCCAAGAGACCTTGGGGTAATTTTCTGCAACTTGTTTGTAGGAATTTACCTTTCAAGAGAGGTAGTGCACTTGTGTGTTTCCTGTGTTGAGAAGTGAAAAAACACCCATCAACAAAATACATACTATCCAATATATTATCATACATATAGTTTTCTATTGGAATAATCCTTGAGCCTCCTTTAGGTGCAAGTGTTAATATATATACCTCTCTCTACATAGAATTGTCTCCCCCTCTCTCTTTTTCCAAATCTCTCCAAAGATCAATTAAACTATCAAGTTTTCATATATTAGTTTAATTTGATCTATATAAAAATATATTAACTATTAATTATAATAATTTCATATTTATATTTAATAATTTATATTATAGAATATAATATATAATAATAATATAACCTATATATACTATTATATATAATTTAATCTGTATTATATAAAGTAAATATAATATGTTAATTATTTTTGTATTAAATAAATAAAAGATAATTTTAACAATAATATAATAACTTTGGAGCTCTCTGCATGCATTTCCATTTTTCAAATTTCTAATATTCTGCATCTCTTAATGATCCAGAATGGTAGGGGCCCCAACAGGGCTCACCCACCTATGCACTCTGCTCCTTCTCAGAGAGCTTCCTCCTCTCCTTCACCTTCTGGAGATTTAAAAGTACACCTAGAGCATCACCTGCTTCAAATCTCGAGGGAAACGACTCACCTATTTCAAATCCTCGAGGAGAGGACATCTTTCTGGCTAGTGAGGACCCTGTGTTAAATTTGGATAAGCTTGTGGGCGGGAAGGTTTTGACAAAGGTGCCCCTACTGTCTTTGTCTTCTTTTTTCATTGTGGAGGGGGATGAAGTGGATGTCCCAGATGTAATCCTGCATGATACAATTGAAGGCTTGAATTTGTCCCTGGTTGGAATTTTCTTTGTTGCTCGTCCTAAGATTGATCAAGTACGTAAGTGGGCCACTAACACATGGAATCTCAAGGGTTGTGTCTCAATTAGTCCTATGACTAGAGGTTTATTTTTATTTACTTTTGTTATCCCTGAGGATATGATAAAATTCCTCATAGGAGGCCCCTAGGCCTTTGATAGATGCTTTAAGAATATTTTTTCCCTATGTAAGTGGAAGCCAAGCTTTGATGCCTCTACAGACCTGGGTAAGGTGGACCCAACTTGGGTTAGGATCCTTGGTTTACGTTTGTAATTTTCGCACCAAAATATTTTTAAAGGTTGATTCCTTTGGTACCTTAGTAATGGTGGATAAAGTGACCCTTCTCAAGTCACGACTGGTATATGCTAGAATGTGTGTGAATTTTGTTGTCAATACAGGTCTTTCCACCATTGTGAGTTTAAAATCAAAATTTGGTAGATCGGTTTAATCATTAGAATATGAAAAGGCTATGGTATATTGTCAGGGGTGTAATAAATTTGGAAATTTGCAAGATGCCTATAAAAATCTCCCTCTCGAACCTTAAAAAAATCATTCAAGGCTGAGCTCTCCCTTGAAAAATGTTGCTCCCATGAACGTGTTAAAGGATCCTATTACACCAAGCTCTAACTCGGATTTTCTACTTTATGATAAGGAGTTGGTGCCTTCTCAAATCTTGGTTGTGGATGAGGGTTAGTCTTTGAATGAATGTTCCCTAACTGAAAATTCTAAAAAGGTTTTTCAAGGGGAAGTTTTTGAAGGGTTCACCTCCTCCCCTTCTTTGGACAAGTACCTCGAACCACAAAATGGGAATGAAATGTTTGATAAATCACAAAAGTTATCACAAGAAGTGGAGGAAGTTTATTTCAAACTTCAAGAACAACATAAGGAAACCCTAGAGGAAGGTGAGTTAGTTAGCTAGATGGAAAGGTTATTGATGTCCTCCCCTGGGCTCTCTTAGGTAGATCTAGGTTTGGTGGTGTTTCAAATGTGAGAAGATAAACAAGAGAAGGAAAATAATGAAGAAGACAAGAAAATCCCGTTGAACTCATGTTCCCCCCAAAAATTTGGTTTTGTGGATGAGGATTGGAATCAAATAAATAAAAAATCAAGGAAGAAGAAGAAACTGGATGTGGGGGGAAATAACAAAGTGGGCAGGCCTCCCTTGAAAGAATCAAGGAACACAGATATAGCTAGAGATGTGGCTTCTGGAAAATAGAGAAATCTTGACTCCCTTGTTGGGAGTAAATCCAAAAAGTAGAGGGATATCCTCTCCAATACTTTAGTAGTATCAAGGTGATACTGCTACTCCTTTATTATCCTATGTGTTTGTTGTCTTGGAATGTGAGGGGACTTAATGGCCCTTACAAATAGTTTGGCAGATGTGAAACTAGATGTTCTCTTAATCCAAGAAACTAAAATGAAAAGAGAATTTTGAAAAAGTGATCAAGTGGCTTTGGCCTAGTGCTAATTTTGAAGTGAGTGATGTTGATGGAGCCTTAGGTGGGATTGTAACTTGTTGGAACCCTACTAGGCTTGTTGGAAGGCTAAATTTTTGCAACAGAAATTGTCTAATAGTTTCTATGGAAGATATTATTACTTCGGTCAAATGGAATCTAGTTAATATTTATGGTCCTAACTCATTCCTGGATAGAATTGATCTCTAGAACTTGCTTGAGGGAAATATTATCAGTAAAAAGGATGAATTTTGGATGTTGGGAGGGGATTTTAATTCCCATTTGTATCCTCTAAAAAAATGTGGAGGGATTATTGATTTCTCAGATAACATGATGGATTTATAGGGTTTCCTAAACTCTGTGGTTATAATGGATATCCCTTTGAATGGATCTTTTTTTACATGGACTTATAGAAGATAAGGTAGTCATTTAATCCAAGTTAAACTAGATCATTTCCTTATTTCCTTGAATTGGAACATTTTGGAAAACCTCACTCTTATGGCTCTCCCCAGGACTGGCTCGGATCATAGTGCTCTCCTCCTTGGGTGGGAGGATAAATTTTATAAAGGAAATTTTCCTTTTAGATATGAAATTATGTGGTCTCTTCATCTAGACTTCAAATCCTTGGTTGAAGAATGGTGGAATGCTCCTTGCGATGGTACTCCCATGTATTTTTTAACTCAGAAGTTGAATAAAGTCAAAGAAAATGTTAAGGGTTGGAATAAGTATTCATTTGGGAATATATTTACACAAAAAAATCTCAGCTTAAAAATTAAGGAGATTCAAGATATGATGGAATTAGGAAATTTGGATGAAAATACCTGTAACCAAGAAAGGGACCTTAGATCTCAATGGTATAAAATAAAAAGAAAAGAAGAGATTTTCTGGAAACAAAAATCAAGGATTCAATGGTTGAGGGAAGGGGACAGAAATACAAAAAAAAATTATCAATCCACCTTAAAACACAAATGTAGAAATAGGACTATATTTTTTAGATACTACTAATGGGATAAGACTGAATAGGGAGGAGGATTTTTCTAAGGAAGCTATTTCTTTCTTCTCAAACTTTCCTGAAATACCTATGGTGGATAATTTTGATTTGGAGGATATTTTGTAGGTGATTCCAAATGTCATTTCGGAACAGGATTTAAGTTGTTTCTATGCAAGAAGTTAAGGAGGTGGTTTTCTCCTTTGGTTCTTTTAAAGCTCTGGGACCTGATGGCTTTCCTCCTAGTTTTTTTAGGAATTTGATACATTGTCTCAACTAACCTTTTCAATGCTATTAGGGATTTCTTTAGATTTAGAAGGATTTTAAATCAAATGAACACAACTTTTATAGCACTTATCACTAAGATGAATGAGGCCGCTTCTATGAATGACTATAGACCTATCAATTTGTGTAACACCACATATAAGATATTTTCTAAGATAATGGTGAATAGACTGAAATTAGTTTTGAATACAATGATTGTTATTAATCAAAAGAGTTTTGTTCAAGGAAGACAAATTTTGGATGCGGCTATATATACTCATGAGGTGTTACATTCTATGGATCTTAACAAAAAATAGGGTATAGCTTTGAAACTTGATATTTCTAAAGCCTATGATCGAGTCTCTTGGAATTTCCTTTTTGTTGTTCTTGAAAAATTTGGTTTCAAAGGAAAGTTTCTCGACTTAATTAGATCTTATGTCACTACTCCTAAGTGCTTTTTCTTGGTTAATGGGGTGTCATAAGGATTATTTTCTTTTGATTGTGGTCTGAGACAAGGTGACCCTCTATCTCCTTACATGTTTGTTATTTTTGTTGAAGCTTTGGGCCATAATATTTAGAGACATATTTTTAACAAAAGGTGAAAAGGTTTCTTTGTTGCTTCATTCCTCCCCCTGCCTCACACCAAAAAAAAATTGATGACACTATCCTCCTTGGGGAGACATCTATCCTAGAAGTGAGACAATGGAAAGAGGTTCTTGAGAAATATGGTAGAGTCTCAAGCCAATATATCAATTACCAAAGGAGCAAGATCTATTTCTTTAACACTAGCCAGACAATAAAAGAGAAAGTTATAAACATTAGTGGCAACCAAGAAGCTGATATGCCAGCTACCTATCTTGGATTACCTTTAGTCTCAAGAAAACCTCATAGTAATTACTAGAATTATATTGTTGAAAAGATTCAAAAGAAGTTGGCTATTTGGAAAGGTAAGTTGTTATTTTTTGTCGGGAAAGTTCAACTTTTAAAAGCATACTTACAAAACATTTTGGTTTACTATCTCTCTCTCTTTAACATTCCTACCTTGATTGCTGAGAAAATTGAAATGATACAAAGGAGATTTATATGGTAGGGTGTCAAAGAGAGGAAAATAATGGTTCCTATTAGATGGGATATTGTCTGCACTCTGAAGAATGATGGTGGTTTAGGTATAAGAATATTAAAAGTGTTCAATAAAGCTCTTGTGGCTAAAATGGGATGGTTTTTTCTAGAAGGAGAAAAGGACTAGGTACAGATTCTACAAGCCAAGTACTTGGGAAATAAGGATGTTTGCTACTTCCTTAGGAAAAAAGGATCTCCCCTATGGTTAAATTTTTTGGAATAAATGTTTAAAGATCAGAGGTACTCTAACAAAAGGAGTGAAGTTGAGAATTGGAAATGGTCACAAAACTAGTTTCTAGAAGGATGCCTGGACTACTTGTGCTCCCTTGTCAACTAACGACAACCTCCAACAAATTAGAATCAGATTGAAAAGAAATATTGGAAAGAAGGTCTCCAATTATATAAATTGGGAATGTTTGAGGCCAAAGTGGATAGACTTTAAGAACTATTTAAATAATGTTGTTATTAGGGGAGGTAGACAACAAAATTGGGATGTTGCATTAGATCCCTCCTATGGTAGATTGGTGATCCTGATCTATTTTTGATAAATAGGGATGATGAGTGGATTTGGACAAAAAACTCTTCTAGGATATTTTCTATTAAATTTGTGTATGATATTATGGAATCTTAGTTATCCCAAATGGGGGTTTTTAATTGGAAAATGGTGTGGAGCAAAAATCTAATTCCTAAGATTAATTGTTTTTGGTGGAATTTGACGCATGGAAAGATAATCACAATTGACAATATTAAGAAAAGAGGATGGTATCTAGTGAAAAAATGCTACCTTTGTGTAAACATGGGTTTTTGGTACCCTAATGTTCTCTTTCACTTCTAGGGTCTTTCACCTAAAAGGAAAGGAATAGGGTAAAAACCGACTATGTTCACACTAAACATTAATGTAATATGGATAAAATATTCCTAAATGAGATTATCTAAATGTAAAGGACTGATAAAATATATTTATTTTGTATGCAAAACTAAGAAATGCAAAGTGTTTGAAAACACGTTGTGATATGCAAACAAATCTAGAAAGTCCTAAAGAAAGCCCTAGAAATATAAATGGAACAAAACAAGAGAGATGAGATATGACTAACATGCCCCTAGAGACTGAGAAAGGATGAAAACTACTTTAAAAAACTAGAAATATTGACTTTTTGACCAACTAGGACTCAATTGCCAACCTGGGCGAATTAGTCTTAGGTTAGGGTTTCTGCTTAGAAGTATGTTTCTACCAAAAGGGTACTGGAATATGCACTCTATCCTGATAGACATCTCCAATGGGACTCATTCACCACTAATGGTGAATTAGTCATTTTCCCATTTTTTTTTAAATTAAAGTTTCAAATCTACACTTTATCACCTGCACTGCACTTCCAAATTGAATCCTGGATCTGAACCTTCAAAATTCATACAAAAAATAATATAGTTTATTTTCTAATGAGGGGGTTTTCCTTGGTAAACCCCCTAATTTTTTAATTAAACCTTGGATGGATAATAGAATTTGCATAAAACCCTAGCCCTAAGTGTGTCTAAGACTAGGAAAATTTGAAGTAAGACAAAACACTATTCTAATGTGCTAGAATAAGATGTTTAAATGAAACTTGAATGATGTAAAACTTCAACCTAATAAACCCTACAACATTTTAAATGAATATTAATAACATTCAAACCTTAAATATGAAGATAGAGAGAAAATGGAAGATGGAATCACTTTGAATACAAGTCTTTAGGCTTGATTTGATGGCTAGTTGCATCTCCTCAACCTAGATTTCTCCATGATTCTCCATAGGCATCCATAATCAACCCTTTGAAATGTGGGATCTTGAATAATAAGTGAGCTTGAAGACCTACGAAAAACCTAACTTTTTGTCCTAAAGCTTCAACTTTGTTGTAGAAAGACTAATGAATCTTGTGAAAGATATTCAATACTTGACTTTTGAATTTGCTTGGTAAAAATGACTAGATGATGTGAAAAATTACCTAAAAACACATATTTATAGGCATCAATACCTAATTTCTTTTTATTTAGACCTAAGAGGCTGACATCCACTAAAAAATTGAATTAAGTCGGTTGGTTTCCCACTTAAAATTGAAAATTCCCCCAAAAGGGACTCATTCACCACCCTTGGTGAATGGGTCCCACCCAAGGGGACTCATTCACCAAAGGTGGTGAATGGGTCCCACCTAAGGTGACTCATTCACCCAAGGTGGTGAATGGGTCCCACATGTGGTTTTTGGAGGTGGGTTTTTGAGATATGAATAATTTAAGCATTATTTGTCGGGATTTGTATATTTTTGAGTGAAATGGGCCTCTAGATCAAAAATAATGGGTCTTAGGGACCTATAAATGTTGTTTTAAAGGATGATAAATGCAAGGGTGCCTAATGTAGGTCTAAATTAGGCCACAGATTATACTATCTCCAAGAAGGGAGTAAAAATTTCATGTCCACACTTTGTAATGAACATGAAGAAACCATTATGCACATGTCGTTTCAATGTCCTTATGCTCAATATGTGTGGTCTTTTTTCCTAAATAATTTGATGATTGATTGGGTCTTTCCTTCATTGGTAAATATTTTTATTGATTATTGGATTATTTGTCCCTACTCACACAATATTATTATTAACCTTTGGAGACAAGTTCCCCCATTCCTCACCTAGGGATTGTGGAAAGAGAGGAACAATAGATTTTTTATAGATACAACAAAGAATAGTAAAGAGCAATGCATGTCTATCGAGAAAAAAATTCTAGAAAATATTGAAATTTGTAAGTATGCTCCTTCAAAGAAAATGCCATCATATCAAGAGATGTGAATCAAGCAACTATGGGTAATATCTCATGATCTTAACAATGTCAACTAGGTCAAACAACTTATTAGAAAAAGCACTATTTAGATTCCCCTAGACCCGGGATGGATTAAATGTAACTTTGATGGGTGTTCTAAAGGGAATCTATGCTTGGCATGGGTGGGTGGAATTGTAAGAAATAATCAATGAATTTATGTTGTTGGATACAGTAAACTCTTGGGTACAACAACTAACAACTTGGTTGAGGCTTATGCAGTGTGGGCTAGAATAAGATCTAAAAGATAAAGGCTACACTAAAGTTATGGTGGAAGGCGATTCCAAGTTAATTATTGACTATTTGAACAATAAGTCTAATATTCCATGGGAGTTAAAAGAAATCTTGGATTATTCTAAACATATGATACAATCCTTTCAGCATTATAATATTAGCCATATTTATAAGGAAGGCAACAGGGCTACCAATGCAATGGAAATTTTTTTCCTATGACATTTAGTTTTTGAATATTGGGACTTATCCCAATTTTTAAATAAATTTAAGGAAATAATATCTAAGGATAAATTCGGGGGTTTAATTAATTCATCATGGATAGAAAGAAATTAATTAAGATGAGGGGTCAAGAGTGTTTTCTAGTTTTCATGTTAATTATTTCCTTTCTTATATGGAAGTTGGGAAAGTTGAAAAGATAGAATTTGATGTACTCTATTTATGGAATTTGTATGCTAACTCTCAAAGTTTTAAAAAGAGATGGGATGAAAGGAAAAGCCTATTTGGAAGCCTCGTGCGATAATGAAAAAAGAGTTGAAGTGGTAATGATGCTTATCGCTCACATTTCTAAAAATCTTGTGAAGGATTTGAGAAAAGACATTTTAGAATGTGTTATCATAGGTGTTAGGGAGGGTAATTAAAAAAGTGTAATCATGTATCTTAAAGGTGGTGGAGCTTTCATTTCCATTAAAGGAATATTTCAAAGATATGAGGCTAGTCTTTGTAAATAGCTCAATTATTTTAAAAATATCGCTAGAAGGTTCAAGTCATCGTCCTTTCCAATGAAAAGCCACCAAGTTTCTATCAAAACTAAAAAATTTGAATTTCCAATTGCTTCTGTTGTAAACGAGGAAGACCTAAGAGGAGAGTATTTACTTCTTCCAAAGGATTATCAAACAAAATAAAAAACTATGGGAGGTCCTAGAAAGAGGACAAGGCCAAGTAAATACAATTCCTTGAAGAAGAATGTGGAATTATGGGGCTTGTTTTAATGTGTTGGTTTTACTCCATACTTTGTGGTCATGGAGGGTTACAGTGAATAGCTCAGCTACAGGTTTACGAATGCTTCGAAAGATGGTGAAGTTGATTTGGGTGGTCTCCATTTTATTGTTGATGCTAAGTTGGTTTCCAATGTGATGGGTCTCACATATGAAGCAAAGAAGATAGCCAAGGTAAGCATGGGTAACTGTCAGACTTATATTGAAAAGGTTTTGAAGCTAAAGAGAGTGCTCAAAAATTTTAGAAGGGATATTATAGGTTATTGCTTTTTCCCCCTTACCATAATGTCTGCTATTTGGTCATGAAATATTTTACGTAAGAGGATTATTTTCAGTCAATGCATGATTATCATTTTCCCATCCTTAACCATATTAGGAACCTAGAGAAAATAAACTTACCCATTTTCCTCCTCTCCTCCCTAAAACAAAGCCTTACCAATGGTGCTAACCCTCCTTTACACTAGCGATTGATTAGGGCCATATGCAAGTACATTCTTTCCACCACCCCACAAAGAAACACTTTCCATAACCTGATTGAGAACCCCACCCCTAAAAGTTTTGTGAAAATTGAAATAACTGAAATTCAACCCCACTCCCTTATCAAATAACTTGATAACCCTTCCCCTAATGTTGTGGACCCCTCATGGTTGACTCTCCTTAAAATAACCCCTAAAAAATGTAGTGTTTCTCCCCTCTCTTCTATTGCTAATAAGAAGAGAAAACTGCTAATCAAGAGTTGGGTGCTAACCCCAACACTATAAAAATCTTGGATGATAATGATAATATCCCTGAATGTAGTTCCAATACCTTGGTGGGTCGTAGGTCTACTCATCTAGCTCTGGTGACATCCAAGCAGTTAGATAATAGCAAAAAATCAAAAATTCAGATGAAAAGAAATTGGAAGAGCCTCTGGAAAATCAAAAAGGGAAGAAGGTTGCCAGGGAGGAAAAGGATTCCTCCTCTGAAGAATGTGTTCCTAATAGTCTGGGTGAAGTTGGGTCTCTTGAGGAAGAGGTGTTAGGGTTGGAGGATGTGGAAGATTCAATTCAAGAGGAGGAGAAAGGATTTGATCAGCAGGAGGATGTGCAGGATGTGGAGGATATTGGTAAGGCCGAGGAAAAAGGAAAGGTTACTATCAAATTAGAGGAAATGGATATTAATGGGGTTAGCCCTAGTAATGAAGAATGCTCAAAAGATAAACATATGGGCATGAAAATAATAAGAATGGAAAGGCTAGAAGAAAGGATGGAGTTTCTTGAGAAAATGATGTAAAAATAATACAATGCTAACAGGTTCCAGGTTCTTGAGAGTGTTGTGTTGAACATGTGTAGGGTTATGGATGCAGTGATGAAAAGAGCAGTGATGGCTACTATCTCAGGATAGGGTAAAATCAAGAAATAGCAGAGGACAAAAGAGAATAGGGAAGATGTTGATTTGTTAAGAAAGATGGAGATCAAAGATAGCCTTGAAGATTCAGTCGAGGACCTAAAGAATGCTTGGAGCCTTATTGAGGATGCTTAATCCTTGGTTCTTAATGTCTTGCTCTTTGATGCTTTCTAATATAAGGTTTTTTGGCTCTTCTGTTAGGGTTCTTTGTGGTAAAGACTCAATATTCCTAAATTGTATAAATTTAAATTTTATTTTTGTTTTGAACATTGTGAACTTGTTGGGTACTCTTTATAGGTTATGTTTATATAACCTTATTTTGTGGATCAAAGATTATATGGACTGGTTAAATCTCTATTGGATCCTTGATAGGTTAATATCTTTTGATGCAGTTGGTATAGGTTGATGTTGTTTTTTGGTTGGTTGGGTGTGGGGAAGTGGTTCTTCTTTAGTTCTACTTTCTCGTCTATTATGTTATGTCTATTCGTTGTTCTCTCGACTGTTTTCTTGCTTCTTTAAGGGATCAGGGCCCTTTCCCTACTTAATCAATCAAAAACAATAATATAATATTCATATTATATATTATTAATAATATAATTAAATTGAAAATATAATATTTTTTAGTAATTGTAATATTATTTTAATATACTATTATTGACTTTGTAGCACCGCCACCGAAACTAGCATATATACCTTATATATAATCTATATAATATATGCTGAGAGATATCATTTTTGAGGCGTATCTAAAAACAAAGATATATTTATAATAATATATTATATTAGATAATAATATATTATATTAGATAATAATATAATATATATTATATATTATTGTTACTCCAATTTTGGTCATCACCCCGAATCGTAGCCCCTATTTAAATTTGTTCTAAGTCAAGTGTTGGGTGGTGTTTTATTAAGTTTGCCTAACTTTGGCATTGAGTACACAAGCTCTTGTAACTCCAACTTTCACCACTCTCTACTTAATTATGTTCATTATTTCATATGGGTGGAATATTATTGAATTGCCATAACTTCCCAAGCGACTGAAGTGTTTTACAAAGTCTTTATACTTGAAAATTTAATGTTGGCGGTCCATACGTGAAGTTTGTGATTTTTTCTAAAATACCGTTGGTAATAGGAAATTCAAAAGGTTTCAAGTGTGGGTGGGATTTTTAGTTGTTTCAAAAAATATTGATGGTTCTTGCTAAAGTTTAATGAACTCCTTTTCTTACCACCTAACAATGGCACTGTTTGAAAGAAGACAAAGAAGATGAAAGTGCAGATCAATTTAATTATAATGCACTCTATTTCATACTTATCATAATTAAACAAGTGTAGAATTGATGAATGCCTAATGGTGTATGATTATGGAATACCAAATGCAAGAAAAAAAAAAATGAATACCATTAAAAGATACAACAAATGTGATTGAAACATATAAATATTCAAAAAGAGCAGAAACACCAAAATATCAAAAGTGATGTATTATATTATATATATTGTCAACATTACAAATTTGGTATTTGATTACAATATTAGGAGCATAAAATTTCATTTCTCAAACAAACAGAGTAAACATTAATACACAGATTCCCTCCACTACCTCCTGGAGGCACTCAATTTGGACCGATGATAGCAAGTTTTCATGGGATTGCAAGAATTGGGTGAATAGACCCATATCATTCCTCACCAACCCAGCACAAAGAAGAGTTATAGCTTCTTTAATAACTTCATTCTAGGTCACGATCATTATGCAGATAGCATCTCCAACAAGACCAGTCTGTGGATAATGGTTGGGCCTTATGATAGCCACATTCACTCTATGTAGAAACTCAGGCCTAACCAAGTGTTTTGTTGCCCTCATTCTCTAGTCTCATCATCTTGAGGTTTGAATGAAATTGCAAATGAAGTGCTTGAGAAGTGTAGCATTGTGCATGTGAACTTGAATTAGAAATGTTTCTCCCAGTACTGCCACACAACACTTCCTCTACTATTTCACTCTAGAAAACAAAGATTTCTCTCAGCTAGTCTAATAGCAGTCTGAAGAGAGGATTGCAATTGACTTCCTTAATTATGATGAAGTCATTCATCGACACACTGTCACTTTATGGACTCATTTTTTTTGAATGCTTTGGGTTGATGAAGTTTGGTTATGCCCATTGAATTTATAAAGATTTGGTGATGTATCCGAGTTGGATTTTATTAAGACTTAGTGAATGACAAGATGGTGATGTGGCTAAAATTAATTACTGATGTGACCAAGATCTATTTGATTTTCCCAATTGATCCCCAGGCCAGACAATTTTCTCATGTGATTCAATTATATACCTTAATTATCCATTTAATGTATAGTCTATGAATTATGTTAATTGCACAAGAATTTTCAGCCATGAGGTGGAATTTAAAACAAGAAATGTTTTTTGATTGCCTAAGGTCATATCATTAGCAAATATAATTATTTTTGGCTATTAATACTTCTCGTCTGTTGGTTTTTAGGTTAGCTAGTTGAACAGCAAGAAAATGTTGTTATATTTAGCAACCGATTAGTAATCTCCAAGAAGGGTGAAGGATTGGATTCCTATATCTTTGTAGAGAATGACTCTTTTGGGGTCCGAATTTTCTCAAGTGCAATGTGTTGTAACAAAGGAAAAGGAACAACTTTATTTTGGTTTTTTAATTAATTCATAATTGGAAATAACCCACAATTTGTGAATCATGGTTTCTAAATGCAGTGTTGATCATACCAATCTATGTGTTGTGTGCATAGTTAGAGCATGTTATATGTGAAAGACATCCTCTATTTCATTAATTTCATTTATTGCAACTATGAATCTTTCTTGTCTCCATCTTAATGATCATTAATCATTCTAGTCTATACACTAGGTGGTTTGTGATTTTCTTGAATCTTACTTGCATTGACTTCATTTTATGAGTTAATGTTTGTTGCCTTTCTTGCTTTCTAGTAAAAATCATACCTATTATCAATTAAATCATACGAGGGAGTTATACCTCTAAAATTCAGAGGAAAGTCACAAATGCAATTATCACATTTCTAGAGTTGTTAGTAGTTTGGTCCTAGTGCACCATGGACAATAAAGTCAATATTTGAGTTATATTTTGAAAGGCCAATCCATTCGCTAATAGATTTTGGTGACTCCGCTAGGGAAAAACTTCTTTTTTATATAAGTTGCCATTGTGTCATGCAACAAAATGGTACTCCCCCATAATAATGTTTTTCATGTACTTCAACTTGATTTGGACTGGATGTAGGTAAAGTATGAAGATATCATCTCTAAATTGAATATGCTTGCTTGGAGGTACAGAAGAAGTGTTGCTAATTATATGTGATCTAATCTTGTTTTGGAAGAAGAAGAAGAACGGGACTAGCGACCACCAAGGCCAATAGTTGAACGCCCTCCCAAACTTGAATTCATGTACTACAAAAATCCAACTCACCATCCCAATCAATGTCCAAATCAACATCCTAATTAGCATCAAAATCCATCTCCAGCTCAACTGCCACCTTGGGATTGACCTAGGGGCATCATTTTTTACTCTCTTGAAGAGTTGGCAACTCTAAACACATATGGCTTCAAACCCCTGGGGAACTGTATTGGTCCTTTCACCCTATCATAATGCAATGATTTACCATGTGGCTCTAGAAAAATATTCTCAAAATTCTCTAGAAAAGACACACAAGATCCAGAGGAGCACATTTTTTCCATGACCATTGTCAGTGGAATTCTCAAAGTTCAGAAAGAAGATGTCTTCATAAGGATTTTCATCGACATCCTAGTTGAAAAATAGAAGAATGGTGTAGAGGATTGGAAAAGGGTTGTATGACTAGTTGGAGCATCCTTAAAAAAATCCTCCAACATTTCAAAAGTTTTCTTAATGTTGCTACTTTGATATGATAGTTCTTTCAAATTGTGAAAGAAAAAATGATCCTATGAGAGATTTTGTAAATCATTTCAATCAATCACTTCAACAGATTCCACACTAGATAAATTGAGCAAGGTAATCCAGTTCCATGTATTTACTTCTACTCTAGAGCCTAATGTTTAGCACATTTTGAAGAGCGACAAGATTTATGGCATTGAGCAAGCTCAACTTGAGGTGGTAAACATTGAAAACGATCTAATCTCTATGGGAAAATGGAAGCATAATGATGCTAGAAAGTCTATTACTATCTGCTCACCACCCATTTGAAATTTTTTTGAATCCCTATACCTTACAAATAAACTCATTCCTACTACTGAAAATATGAATTTGACAATTTTGAGTACCACACACCTTTGACATGATAGAAAATAATATGAAAATTAGGTTTGGGATGCTCAAGTATATAGCTTGAATACTACGGCTGAAATAGAGGATGATCTCATCTCATCAAGTGACGATGAGGACTTGTCACTATGGGTAAGGTGTACTCCCACATTTCAATATATTTCTCCTCATTCCCTTGAGGTTAATTCACTTCATTGCAACTCCATTGAAGAATGTCAAGTATTAGACTCTCTGTTCATCCTAGAGTATGAAGTTTTCACTTTTGAGAGCCCTGTTTATGAAGTTTTGGTTGTAACGAGAAAGGATGACAAAGATATTTCAGGAGAAAATACAGAGGGTAAATTGAAATGGTCTAAAAATTCTAATCCTTTATTTCTTGTTTTATGAATCATTTGAAGTTCGGGACAATCCTTTGTTTGAGAGTCCAGTTCTCTATTTACAAGACATGGTAGCAGGAGAGGTTGCTCATTTTCCAGGAGCTAATGGGGTGATAGACTTTGAGGCAGTGGAGAATGAAGATGTAATGAAACTAAAAATATGCAATGGTGATGAAATGATAGTTACTAAGGTAAAAAGTTATGATATTATAATGATGGAAGAAAATTCAAATCTATTGCAGGAGCGAGAAAGCATTAAGATGATTAAGTCTTAAGAAGAGATGAATGGTAGCATGGGTGTTTTAGTGTAGAATAATGTACCTCAAAAAGAAATTTATGATGAGAGGTAGTTGTTCAGAGTTGTGAAGAATAGTGGAATTTTTCTTTGAGATGCCAAAATTTTGGTGGTTCTAATCTTTGTCTCTCTCCAAAAATTATATTGGGTGACAGTATTTTTTAGGTCTGGATCATTTCTCTCAACTAGTCAATGGTTTCATGTGAGTGGTCTTTTCTCTTCCCTTTGGTAGGTTTCATCCTACCCTGTACATAGTTTCCTTTTGGTGTGTCATTTTTTTTGTGCCTTGTTTGGTTTTGGTTTTGGTTTTGTTTTGGTTCTTCCTCTACTTTTTGACTCTATGCCCAATGGATACAACACTGGTTCTTGACTTCTTTGGATTGCTTGCTACATCTATTTTAGTCCTTGTCCACAGTCAGAGCCACCGTTAATCCAATTTTTTTCATCACCCCAAAAATCATTGCCCCTATATAAATTTGTGCTAGGTCAAGTCTTGGGTGGTGTTTCATTAAGTTTGTCTAACTTTGGTAGTGAGTACACATGTTCTTATAACTCCAAATTTCATTTCTCTCTACTTAATTATGTTCATTATTTCATATGGTTGACATGTTATTTAATTTTCATAACTTCACAAGAAACCAAAGTGTTTTATTAAGTCTTTATACTTGAAACTTTTATGTTGGTGGTCCATATGTGAAGTTTGCAAACTTGTCTAAAAGACTGTCAGTAACAAGAAATTCAAAAGGTATCAACTATGGGCAGGAGTTTCAGTTGTTTTGAAAAATATTAGGGGTTCTTGCTAAAGTTTTATGAACTCCTTGTTTTACCACCTAATAGTGGCATTTTTTGAAAGAAAAAAAAGAAGATGAAAGTGTAGATCAATTTCATTATAATGCACTCTGTTTCATACATATCATAATTAAACAACTATAGAATTGATGAGTTCTTAATGGAAAATATGATTATGGAATACCAAATGTAGGGAAACAAACATAAATTAATACCATTAAAAGATACAACAAATGTGCTTGAAACATAGAAATATTTAAAAAGAGAAAAAACACCAGAATATCAAAAATGTTGTATTATATTATATATTTTTGACATTACAAAATTGGTATTCAGTTACAAAATTGGGGGAATCAAGTCTCATTTTTTAGAAACACAAAGTAAATTTTAATACATGGATTCCCTCCACTACCTCCTAGAGGCACTCAATTTGGGACGATGGTAGCAAGTTTTCATGGGATTGCAAGAATTGGGAAAACAACGCCATATCATTCCTCACCATCTTCGCATAGAGAAGAGTTACAACTTCTTCAGTAACTTCATTCTAGGTCATGGTTGCGATGCAGATAGCATCTCCAACAAGACCAGTCTATGGATAATGGTTGAGCCCTGTGATAGCCATGTATTCACTCTATGTAGAAACTCAGGCCTAACCAAGCATTTCACTACCCTTAATCTCTAGTCTCATCATCTAGAGGTGTGAAAAACAATGTAAATGAAGTGCTAGAGATGTGTAGCATTGTGCACATGAACTTGACTCAGAAATGTTTCTCCTAGTATGCCACACAACACTTCCTCTTCTATTTCACTCTAGACAAAGAAGATTTCTCTCAGCTATTCTAATAGCAATCTGAAGAGAGAACTGCATTCGACTTCCTCAATTGTGATGAAGTCATTCATTGACACACCGTCACGAGCTACGTACTCACCATTTTTGAATGCTTTGGGTTGATGAAGTTTGGTTATGCCCATTGAATTTAGAAAGATTTGGTGATGTATCTGAGTTGGCCTTCATTAAGACTTAGTGAATGATAAGATTGTGATGTGGCTGCAATTAATTATTGATGTGACCAAAATCTATTTTATTTTCACAATTGATCTCCCATTTGGATAGTTTGCACATGTGATTCAATTATATACTTGAATTAGCCATTTAATGTATAGTATGTGAATCGTGTTAACTACATAAGAATTGTCAACCATGAGGAAAAATTTAAAACAAGAAATGTTTGGTGATCACCTAAGGTCATATCATTAGTGAATATAATCATTTCTAGCCATTAATACTTCCTATCTATTGGTTTTCAGATTGGACAGTTGAGCGGAAAGAAAATGTTGCTATATTTAGCAATCGATTAGTAACCGCCAAGAATGGGGTAGGATTGGATTCCTATAAATTTGTAGAGAATGACACTTTTGGTGTCTAAATTTTCTCAAGTGCACTTTGTTGTAATAGAGGAAAAGGAACAACTTTATTTTTGTTTTTAATGAATTCATAATGGCAATAACTCACAATCTTTGAATCGTGGGTCCTAAATGTAGTGTTGATCGTACCAATCTGTGTGTTGTGTGTGTATTTAGAGCACGTTTTCTATGAAAGACGACCTTTGTTGCATTAAGTTCATTTATTGAAACTATGAATCTTTCTTGTCTCCATCTAAATATCATTGATCATTCTAGTCTGTTTTCTAGGTGGTTTGTGATTTGCCTGAATCTTACTTGCATTGACTTCATTTTTATGAGTTAGTGTTTGTTTCCTTTCCTGCTTTTTAGCAAGCATACCTATTATCAATTTTTGGCGTAGAAAATTGGACACTCTTGAGAAAAGAGACAATTTTGTGCTTAATTAGACCCACTTTTGAGTACCCCTGCATTATTCATCATTCAAAACAACATTTATAGGCCCCTAAGACCCATTATTTTTTATCTAGAGGCCTGTTTCACTTGAGAAATCACTTAAATCCCAACAACACTTAATTCACTAATATCCCAAAACCCACCTTTAAAAACCACTAGTGGGACCCATTCACCACCTTGGGTGAATGAGCCCCCTCTAGTGGGACCCATTCGCCACAGGTGGTGAATGAGTCCCTTTTGAGGGAAATTTCAATTTTGAGCGGGAATTTAATCAATTCAACTTAATTTTTCAATGGATGTCAGCCTCTTAGGTCTAAATAATGGTAAAATTAGGTTTTGATGCCTATAAATACTCATTTTAAGTCATTTCTCACATCTCTTAGTCATTTTTACAAAGAAAATTCTAAAGTCAATTCTTCCAAAATAAGTTTCATTAGCAAAGTTGAAGTTTTAGGACAGCAAACTAGGGTTTTTGCAGGTCTTGAAGCTCACTCTTCATCCAAGGTTCACCATTGCAAAGAGTTGATGATGGATGCTTATGGTGAATCATGGAGAAATCTAGGTTGAGGAGATGCAACTAGCCATCAAATCACACCTAAAGACTTATTTTCAAAGTGATTTCATCTTCCATTTTCTCTCTATCTTTATACTAAGGTTTGCATTCCATTTACATCTCATTTGCATGTCATTTATCTCCATTTTGATGTGTTGTAAGATTTCTAGGGTTGAAGTCTTGCATCATTCAAATCACCTTTGCACATCTTATTCTAGCTCAATAGAATAGGGTTTTGACATACTTCAAATTTTCCTAGTCATTAACACACTTAAGGCTAGGGTTTTATACAAATATTTTTCCATTTAAGGTTTGATTACCCAACTAGGGGTTTGACCAAGGAAAAACCCCCATTACACAACCCATTTTAAGTTATTTTGCAGGAATTTTTTGAGATCCCGATTCGTGTTTCCATCAAAAAGTGTTGTATAGGTGTCAAGGTGTAGAACAAATATATGAATTTGTAGAAATTTGAAAATGGACTGATTCATCATGGGTGGCGAATGAGTACCTTAGGAGGTGACTTTCAAAGTTAGATGCAGATCTAAACACCCAGTTTGCATAAATCAATTTATGGGCAAAAAACCCTGTCTTGGGACTGATTCGCCCAGGGTGGTGAATGAGTCCCAGTCAGCTCAAAAGTTAGATTTACCAGATCTTTCCAAAGTGTTTTCCAGTCATCTTCAGCTTTACAAGTGCATACATTCTAAAATACATCTTTCTATTTAGTTTCATTTGCACTTTTGTTCATCTTTTTAAGCTTCTTGCATACCTCACTATGTTTTCAAACATTACATATTTCATAGGTTTTGTATTAATAATCAGTCAATTACAACAATTAGTTGCATTCATGTCATTGCATTTAGTCTTAATCGCATCATACATACCTTAGTTTGAGTGAACCACCTCAATTTTTGGGGTCTATCTCTCTCCTTTTAGGTGAAAAACCCTAAGAGTGAAAGAGAAGCACATAGAACCCCTAAAATTGTTGGTTCACAGTTAAATCATATGAGGGAGTTGTACATCTAAAATTAAGAGGAAAGTTACAAATGCAATTGTGACATTTCCAAAGTTGTTAGCGATTTGGTTCCAGTGCTCCACAAACAATAGAGTCAATATTTGAGTTATATTTTGAAAGGCCAATCCATTTGCTAACAATTATAATATATAATGTAGATAATATAATATATTATATATTAAAATATATAGTAATAATATTCATATTGTATATTATATAATGTAGATATTAATAAAAAATCCAAAAATTACGGAATCTTAAAAATATATACTTCTTCAATATTCTTTTCGAAAAATCAAAATGTAGATAATATAATATACTACTTATTATATATTAAAATATATAATAACATTATTACTATTATATTATATAATGTATATATTGACAAAAAAATTCAAAAATTAAGGAATCTTAAATAATAGAATACTTCTTCAATATTCTTTAAAAAAATTAAAAATGTAGATAATATAATATAGTATATATTAAAATATATATTAATATTATTGATATTATATTGTATAATGTAGTTATTAATATTTAATGTATATAATATATTAAAAAATAAATTATATATTAAAATAATATTTATATAGTTATATAAATATATAATATTTTTATATAGGAAAAATCTATTAGATAATGTAGATATTAAAAATATTAAATGTAAAATATTAAAGTAAAAATATATTTGTTATAATATATTAGATTAGATAGTTATTTAATTATTGTTGTTAGTAAATTATTATTGTTATTATATTATGTTATTATTATATTTTTTTATTTTTTATATTATTATTAATATTAGTATTATTTTATATGGTCTAGGACATACGTATAAAAATAATCAAAGAAATTGGGGAAGAATAGAGCACGATGCCGCCTCTACGTCCGCCACTATCAAAAGCTTCTGGGGTTTTCTAAAATCACACTTGGTGTGATTTTTCTATTCTTGATCGCTCTACAGGTAGATGGAAAACTCCTTTCATGAATGTTGTGAGGCAACATTCAAAGCAAGGTGGGAGACCATCATTTGGAGGGACGTATGGAGGGCTTCGCCAATCTTTGCAATTCTCTGGTGGGGTGCCTCTTGGTTGGGAATATGTTCAAAAGGGGGATTTTTTGTGGAGGCAAGGCATGGGGAGAGACTGGAGGAACACCGTAAGGTCTCATAAGGAGATATTGCCAACTATGAGCACTTTGTGGTGAGGCAGAAAGAGGGTTATGGCCAAATTCAACATAGCTTTCATGGGGCACAATGTGGGAACACGTCAGGTTGAAAGGAGGCTCACTCAATGGAGGGGGAGCTCGTAAGGAAGGCTAGGGAAAATGGAAGGTCCTCAAGAGAAGAACAAGCACATAGAGTTGTGTGTTGTGCTGAATCGACCCCCTCTATTATACTAGATGGGGAAATTGAAAATAAAGTGTCTGAGAATATGAAGTATTTTGTAGAACTTTGATTGATTGGGAGATTTTGAGGGTTTTGGCTAGGCTTGGTTGATTTACAAGGTTGTACTTTTGAAACCTAGCGTTTGATATTGGAGGGTGAAGTGCAGATTTACCCCAATGCAACAAGATTTTTCATGGTGGTGTTTGAGCATGAGCAAGATAGAAATAGGGTTCTATGTGATTATCAATGGAGTTGGGAAGAAAAACATCTGTTGATGTTGAAGTTGTGGCACCCATATTTTAATCCTATCATAGAATCTTGTTATTTGGCTCCACTTTGGGTAAGACTTCTACATCTTCCTTTGCATTTCTAGTTTGAATCATGCTTTGAACTCATTGGGAACTTGTTAGGGAATTTTTTGGGGTGATGAGGGTTCTTTAACTTTTTTTTTATTTTTCAAAATACCTTCCTACAGATGCATTCCTAAAAGTTCCAGGAGGTTAATGGAGACATATTCTTGACTATGAAGGAGTTTTGTTTCAATTTCATAGATGTTTTAGTACTTTTCATGTTGCTAACCAGTGTTCCAAATAGAAGAGGGTGATTCAAGCAACCTAGTGGAAAGAGGTTTCTCCTCAACATTATTCGGTGGAGCAAGGGAGTTTAGGAGGTAAGGAAAATATTGAAGATCTAGTTGATACTACCATCAATAAAGAACCCCCAAAGTCTCAAGCAAAGGAGGGGGTAAGGTTGGGAAAGCTAATTCCCCAAAAGAAGAGTTGGGTGGATGGTCTAAATGCTTGAGCATGGCTTCATCTAGTGGAGAAATCATTCTAGAGGAGTTTTTAGGGGAACCAACATGGAAAAATGACTAGGAAGAGAATTGGCACAAGGTACAAAGGAAAAAGAAGCAGAGAGAAGTGGCCTTCAACATGCATCTATGTTCCCATGGCAAAGGGAAAAAGTAACAGTAGCTTTCTGAAATGTTTTAAAATCTTTAATGTATTTGGTTAGAAGGGGTTGTTTTGGATAGTAATGGGTGAAGGGGTGGTGGTTGAATGGGGGGTGGTGAAGGATATTAAGATATGTAGAGGATTTCTACGATACATGGTTGATGTTGTTTAAGGGTGTTAAGTTGATTATTTTTCTTTTTCTAAAGGATGTATTGTTTTGATGAATATTAATAAAAACTTGGCAGGGTTTCCCTACCTTTATCGATCAAAAAAATATTAGTATTATTTTATTAATTATAATTATTATTAATATATAATATTATTATTATATTATTATTTTATATTTGATATCATTATATTATATTATTTGGATAAAATATCTACAATCCATATCGATTCTTTTAATGTTTTTGTATAGAAATAAATCTAATTTATTTGTTGAAAATAGAAAAGGGTTAGGGTTACGATTATGGTATTTGGTTAAGGTCAAGGTTATTTTAGGATTACAATTAGGGTTTTTGGTTTAGGGTTAGGTTACAATTTAGGGTTATGATTAGCTATTTAGTTAAGGTTAGGGTTTAGTGTTTAGGTTAGGGTTAGGGTTAGAGTTAGGAGAAATAGTGTTAGGATTAGGGTTAGATTAAGGTTCAGGGTTTAGGGTTTAGTGTTAAGACTACATTTCAATTATGGTTACAATAAAATTAGGGTTCAATTACAAAGGGTTATGGTGCAATTAGTGTTAAGGCCAGGTTAGGGTTATGATTAGGGTTCAATTACAAATGGTTATGGAACAAATAGATATAGGGTTAGGGTTAGGGTTAGCATTAGGATTACAATTACAGTTATAGTTAGGGATTTGGTTAGTGTTAGGGTTATGGTTACCATTAGGGATTTCATTAGGGGTAGGATTAGGATTAGGGTTAGGGTTAAGAGGTGGTGCTACAATAATGGGTTATGCTTTTTGGGACATCCTGTTTTTTTCCTGAAATCACATATTTTTAGAAAATATAATAATTTAAGCCTTGAAAGGTTTCATTTAAAGGATTTTAATAAAAAGGGTTTTGATCAAACCTCCTTAGATCAAACCCTCTTGGATAGAACCCCACTAGTTTTAAACCATACCTATAATGAAGTCTCCTCTACACCTATCAAACTGCTGATAAAAACCACTTTTGATTTACCTTTTTCGAGGATCAAATAAATTCATTTAAAATTTATGTTTTGTAAGTATGTAGCCCTTATTATAAGCTTCCCAAAAAGTATAATTTTAAATATATTTATTTTTTTATTATTATATTTATTTTGTATTTCTTATAAATGTAGGTTTTTCAATGAACATCAAGGTCTTTGTTTCATACATACAAAAAATAGGAAAATAGAGAAAAAAAAATCTAAAAAATAAATGTCCACTAGGTATTTATGTCCTTATTCCAACAAAAAAAGAATAAGTTAATTCAAATGCATACAAAAAAAATTATGTTGTACAAAGTACATCTCTGTCTAAATTATAATTACTCTAACTTGAAAAATTAATTAAAAAAACATGAAACAAAAAATAATGAAAAAATATCCATGCCCTAGATATTGGTGTGACAAATCTATATTTTAAAAAATAGAATTGTATCATTTCTATAAAAAAAAAATATGTGATACAAATTAAACATCACTTTTTAAAAAGTTTAGTAGAAAAAATAAGTTATTAAAAATTACATAAAAGGATTCACATTTTTTTTTTGAAAAATATAATTAGAATATACATGTAAAATCTCACAAATCACTAGTTTTCTTCATCTTCAAATTCTCAATGGTTTAGCTACTATAGGTGTAAGAAAGTGAAGATCTAGTGAAAAATATTGATTTCAATGTCAAGTTCAGCCAAGAAGTGTAACCCATTATTGTGGGATCACCTGTAACTATAAAAAATAGGGTTTCAATTATGGTTAGGTTAGGGTTACGATTATTGTATTTGATTAGAGTTAAGGTTAGGGTTACAATTAGGAATAGGGTTAGTGTTGGGAATAGAGTTGAAATTAGGGTTACAATTTAAGGTTACGATTAAGATTATGGTTAAAGGGTTATAGTTTAGATTAAAGTTATGGTTAATTTAGGGTTAAAATTAGGGTTTATGGTTCAGGGTTAGGTTTAGAGTTATGTTTATGATTGGGATTAGGAATAGAATTATGGTTAGAATTTTTTATTAAGGTTAGGGATTTGGTTAGGTTAAGGTTCGGGTTATAGATAAGGTTATGAGAAATAGAGTTAGGACCTTAGGTTTAGGTTTAAGGTTAGGGTTAGAGTTAGGAATAGGGTTAGGATTAGGGTTAGGATTAGGATTGGGATTAGGATTATGGTTAGTGTTAGGGTTAGGGTTAAAGTTAAGGATTTTGTTAGGGTTAGGGATAAGGTTATGATTACAGTAGGAATTAGGGAAAGGGTTGGGGTTAGGGTTGGTTATGGTTAGTTTTAGGGTTACTGTTACAATTACAATTAAGGATTTGATTAGGGTTATGGTTAGGGTTAGGGTTAGACTTATGGTTAGGGTTATAGTTATGGTTAGGGTTAGGGTTTTGGGTTATCATTAGGGATTTGGTTAAGGTTAATATTAGGGTTATTTTTATGAGAAATAGGTTTAGGGTTAAGGTTAGGGTTATGAGAAATAGGGTTATGATTATGGTTAGGTTGTTATGATTATAGTATTTAGTTAGTGTTAGGGTTAGATTAGGGTTACTATTATGGTTTATGGTTTACCATTTAAGATAAGGATAGGCTTAGGTTGTGGGTATGATTTAGGGTTGGGGTTGGGGTTAGGATTATGGTTATGGTTAGGTTTAACATTAGGGTTATGAGAAATAGGGTTAGAATTATGGTTAGGCTAGGGTTACAATTATGGTTTTTTATTAGGGTTAGATATAGGTTAGGTATATGATTAGGGCCTATAGTTTACAATTTAGGGCTAAAATTTATGGTTTTTGTTGGAATAAGAGTTGTGAATACAATTAGGGCTTATGGTTATGATTAGAGTTTTGGTTAGGATTAGGGATAGGGTTAGGTTAGGGTTCAGTTTTGCATTATGTTTGGGATTATGGTCAAGGTTAGTGTTACAATTAGGAATAGGGTTAGTGTTGGGAATAGAGTCAAAACTAGGATTATGATTTAGGGTTACAATTAGGTTTATGGTTAGGGTTAGGGTTTGGATTAAAGATAGGGTTAGTTTAGGGTTATAATTAGAGTTTTTTTGGCAACACAAGGGCATATAACTGAGAGTGGGGGTGAATCAATTGTCACAAAAATTAAAAATTATTAAACTTATTCTCAGATTTGATAAATAAACATGAAAGCACGAATCATCACCACATCAAAAAAACATATAACACTAATATTTTTTTATGTGGAAACCCTGTTAGGGGAAAAACCATGGTGGAGGTTAATCCACAAGATTATACTCTGTTAAAAGTATAAAAGAATTATAAATAGGGAATGCACATGCATTCAAGAACACTACCTAGAGCTCACTGCTCAAATACAAAAGGCTTATTTCCCAAAGGAAGACTCACTATCTTATAGAAAATTTTGGATTGCATCCGAAAGATTTTGAATTGAGAAAATAGCATCTGCTAATGCCTAATTATAGTTCTTGTTAAGCACATAAATATATGCTCACTCTTCTTCACACTTTACTTTTTCCTTCAAATGATTAGAACATTATTCGCACATAGCACTCATACACTTTGCACACCACTCACACCATTTCCTTCAAATGTTATAAACAATCAATCATATATATCTATAACTAGACATTAGAACAACTACATGTCAGCTTTAACAAAATATAAAATGAGTACAAATTGTCGGCCCAAATCAATAAACAATTTTCAATGCGCACCAAACCATGTCAGCCAAAACATAGTAAGGACCCAAAACAACATCCTCAAACACAAAACACCTTAAAAAATTATACCTCGAAGATCCACAACATGCTACAATCACCCTATCGGCCATGATCATGAAAAACATGAACACACAGAAGAAAATCACCAATCACAAGCACAACAATCAATGTGGATCAACAATACAGATAGAGCACAATCTTGAAACACCCACAAGCATCATGAATTAGTAAAGAAGCATCTGCAACAATTCAAATTACTAGAATCACATTATCTTCTTTCAGGAACACCAACTGAAGCAATAGAACAACTGTCAGAACACAGATACTCATAACTCAATCAAATCTTCATGTGAACCTCTAAAACTTCATGTGGATAAACTAGACGTACTTGAAAACAAACCCTTTAATACACAACCACTTATCATCAATATACTAAGCTATCCAATAGCATGGTGGCAATACTGAACTTCACTGCATCACTAACAACCTACAACTTATTTTATTACAATTTTCTCAATATCCTTGACATATACAACCTTAAAAACATTAATTCCAATAGTGTTGACATCAATGACAACCACATATCAGCAATAACCAACAATCTCCCCCTTTGGAATTGATGTCAACACATGATGTGAAAAACACCATCAATGTAACTTTCTCTTAGCACTTTCTCCCCCTTAGATTTTGACTCTTTTCTCCTTAACTCTTTCACAGCTTTTCACATGACTCTTCTCCCCCTTTGATATCAATGAAAAAGATACACATTATCTTTCTCCACACAATCTATGAACCACATATCTAAACATTTGACTACTCCCCTTGAGTAGTAACCACCACAACATCAATTTGCATCATAAGATATGACTATGAATTGCATAGACTGATGCAAGTCAATGCATCTTAATTATGATTAGGAGGGGTAATCACCCCTAGCTTCCCTCTAAGATACTCAAAATTATCCTTAGGAAAGGGTTTGGTAAAGATATCTACAATTTTTTCCTTAGTGGGCACATACTCCAATCTAACTTCCTTTTCACTCACCTTCTCTCTCAAAAAGTGAAACTTGATAGATATATGCTTGGTTTTTAAATGCAGCACCAGATTCTTAGAAATGTTAATTGCACTTGAATTATCATAGAATATAGAAATAGGTTCATCATACACAACTCTGATAACTTTCAACATTTGCTTCATCCACAATACTTGAGTACAATTTTTAGCAACAACAATGTATTCTACCTATACAGAAGATAAAGAAATGGCATTTTGCTTCTTACTTAACCATGAAATCGGCTTCTTTCCCAATAAAAATGCACCACCATTGGTACTCTTTATGCCATTCACATCTCCTTCACAATCAACATCAGTAAAAGCACTCAAAGTAAGGTCATCTTCTCTATGATACCATAGGCCAAAATTAGTTGTCCCCTTCAAGTACCCAAAAATCCTCTTCACAGTTGTCACATGAGATTCCTAAGGATCATCTTGAAATCTTGCAACAATGCATACAACATTCATGATATCAGGTTTAGTTTGAGTCAAATAGAGCAATCCACCAATCATGGATATGTATCTAGTCCGATTTGTCTTAGGAGAATCATCATCTTGTGTCAACTTACATCCGGTCACCATAGGTGTACCAATTGGATTTGAATCTTCCATACCAAACTTCTTTATCAATTCTTTCACATACTTGGACTAAGATATAAAGATCCCTCTATCTAGGTAAGTAATTTTCAATCCCAAAAATAATTTTATTTCTCCAATCATAGACATCTCAAACTCATTCTACATCTCATCAGCAAACTTCATGCACAAACTATCATCTCCTCCAAAAATGATATCATCAACAAATATTTCAACAATCAAATCTTTATCATTAGCAATCTTGAAATAAAAATTTATGTCAGCAGTACCTTTATTAAATCCAAGCTTCAACAAATACTTGTCCAATCTATCATACCATTCTCTTGGGGCTTGCTTGAGTCCATACAATTCTTTCTTCAACCAACAAACCATGTCTCCCTGATCAATCAATTGAAATACATCAAGTTGCTCAATATACAATTCTTCTTCCAGTTTTCCATTTAGAAATGTTGACTTGACATCCATCTGATAAACCTTGAATTTTTTGTAAGCAACATAAGCAATAAATAGTCTCACAACTTCAATCCTAGCAACAGGAGTAGAATTTTCTTCAAATTCAATTCCTTCCATCTGAGAATATCCTTTACACACAAATCTTGCTTTGTTTCTAACAACTTCACCTTGCTCATTCATTTTTTTCTAAATGACCATTTAGTTCCAATTACATTTTTGTCCTTAGGTCTAGGAACAAGAATCCATGTATCATTCTTCTCAATTTGCAGTAGTTCTTCTTTCATTGCTTCTACCCAATGTTCATCTTTGCATGATCCATTGACACTATTAGGCTCAGTGTTTGAGATCAAATAGTATTCTTCTGAAATTCTTCTCCTAGTTTGAACACCTTTGTTCTTATCACCAATAATCTAATATTTTGAATGATTTAGTCTTACATACCTTGGATTCTTAGGGTGTTCTTGAACTTTAGGCTCTTGTGATATTACTTTTGCACTTTCACTAGTTCCTTCCTCTTGATTTTCCTGATTCACCGGAATGATCTGAACTTGATTTGTAGTCTAAACTTTCTTTCCTTTATCTAAACTTTCATTCTGATCATCTAAATCATATCTCCAGGTTCTGGATGGTCTAACTATGTCTTCATCAAACTTTACATTAGCACTCTCAATTACTTTCCTCAATCTCTTATTGTAGCACCAGTAGGCTTTACTTTTAGTAGAATAACCAAAAAAGATTCCTTCATCACTTCTAGCATCAAACTTTCCTATATCTTCATCTCTTTTGATATAGCATTTACTCCTAAATATTTTGAAGAATCTAAAAGTAGGCTTATAACCATACCATAGCTCATAAGGATTCTTACCGGTATCACCTTTGATTTTTACCCTGTTGAGAGTGTAAATGGAAGTACTCACAACTTTTCTCCAGTAGATATACAGAACATTTCCTTCCAACATCATAGTCCTAGCAGCTTCTTGAATTGTCTTGTTCTTCCTTTCCACAACTCTATTTTGTTGAGGGGTCTGTGGTGCAAATAATTGACTATTTATACCATGCTCTTCACAAAAATAATTAAACTCATCGGAAGTGAATTCACCACCTCTATTTGATCTTAGACATTTAATCTTCAGACTTGTCTCTGTCTCAACCATATCCTTAAAAATCTTGAATTTCTCTAGAGCTTCATATTTTCCCTTAAGAAAGTAAACCACATCATTGTAGAATAATCATCAATAAGTAACATGAAATACCTATATCCTTGTAAACTTCTGGCTCTAGAAGGACCACACAAGTCAATATGCACAAGCTCCAACACTTCATTTGAACAATGTTGTTTGCCCCAAAATGAAACTCTAGTTTGCTTCCCTAGCTAACATTCCTTGCATATAGAATTAGTAGGTTTTACCAACTTAGGAAGATCTCTCATTTCCTAAGTAGAACTTATCTTGATAATATTATCAAAGTTTACATGACACATTCTCCTATGCCACAACTAGCTTTCATCAACTTGGGAAATTAGACAACTTTTACTAGCAGCATTTAGGTGAAAGATATTACCTTTTGTTTTTGTACCAGATGCAATCACATTTCTAGAACTCCCCAATATTATACACTTTCCATTCTTGAATTGAAGATTGTATCCCTTGTCAACCATTTGTCCAACACTTAAGAGATTATGCTTCAAACCTTCCACATATAGAACATCATCAGTATTATGCTTACCATCAAGAGAAATGGATCCTCTGCCACAAATTACACCAACTTTGTCATAACCAAATTTTACAACACCACCATCATACTTTTCCAAGCTCACAAATTTACTTTTTATCACCTGTCATGTGATGAGAGCATTCACTGTCAATCACCCATTCATCTTTTTCTTCAACTCTAGAAGCAAGAGCTTTCTCCACATTTGTGCAACTAGCAGATTCAGTAGGTACTAGATCATTTTCCTTGATAGCAATAAATACCCATTCATCCTCACTTAAATTCCCTTTATCAGATTCATCATTTGTCACACCTTCATCAGCAGCAAAATAACACTTTCTTTGGAATCTAGGCTTGTTAGGTTTTGGCTTAGGAACTCTTTACGAACACCTTGAGGAAAAATGACCTATCTTATTACAAGAAAAACATTTAATATGAAATTTCGCTTTATACTTACCTTCTCCTCTGGCTTCTCTCTTGACAATAAGTGCTTCAAGCTCATCTAGTTTTCTCTCTTCTTTTTCAATCTCTCTCATTTCCTGCTCATACTTGGACATTTTTCTAGAAGAAATTTCTCCCAAATCATATCTCTACTTATCTTTTCTAGAGATAGTAGCTTTGAATGTAGATTTTGTCTTAGGAAGAGAATCACCAAACTCGCTTAACTCAAAAGTAGTAAGCTTACCAATCAACATGTCTATGGTTACATTTGTCATAGTCTGGATCTCCTCAATAGCAATAGCTTTGGCTTTGTATGCAGTAGGAAAGGATCTGAGCACTTTAGCAACAATCTTTGATTATTCTAATGTTCAACCAGCACATTTGATAATACACAAAAGTTCATTCACTCTCTGCATAAAAGAAGTGATGTTCTCATCTTCACCCATTCTCAACATTTCATATTTCCCTTTCAGACTTTGCAGCTTAGCAATCTTCACATGGGTATCACCTTCATACAAAGTTTCCAACTTTTTCTAGATCTCATAAGCAATCTTCAGCTCCATTACATTTGTCATCTCGAAATCAAACAAAGCACTCAACAATGCTTCCTTAGCCACGATATTGTACTCGGATTCCTTAATCTCACCTGCAGTAGAAGGACCATTCTATGGGATGATATACCTATTCTTTGCAATTGTCCAGTAAGGTTCACCAATGCATCTCAAATGATAGTCCATTCAAGTCTTCCACAGAGAATAATTAGTTCCATCAAATCTCAGACTATCCTTCTTATATGTCGCCATCCCAGATTACCTCAAGCTATTAAACTTCTTATGAGGAACCTACTATAATACCAATTGTTGGAAACACAAGGGAAGACAACTGAGAGGGGGGTTGAATCAATTGTCATAGAAATTAAACTTATTAAACTTATTCTTAGATATGATAAATAAAAGTGAAAGCATGAATCATCACCACATCAGAAACACACATAACACCAAGATTTTTTTACGTGGAAACACTGTTAGGGGAAAAACCATGGTGGAGGTTAATCCACAAGATTATACTCTATTAAAAGTATAAAAGAATTATAAATGGGGAATGTACATGCATTCAAGCACACTACCTAGAGCTCACTGCTCAAATACACAAGGCATACTACCCAAACGAAGACTCGCTATCTTACAAAAACATTTGGATTACATCTGGAAGATTTTGAATTGAGAAAATAGCATCTGCTAATGTCTGATTACAGTTCAGATTAAGCACATAAACATTTTCTCACTCTTCTTCACACTTTACTTCTACCTTTGAATGATTAGAACATTATTCGCACATAGCACTCTCACACTTCACACACCACTCACACCATTTCCTTCAAATGGTATAAACAATTTATCATATATATCCGCAACTAGAGATTAGAACAACTACATGCTGACTTTAACAAAATATAAAATGAGTACAAACTGTCGGCCCAAATCAATAAACAATTTTCAATGTGCACCAAACCATGTCAGCCAAAACATAGTAAGGACCCAAAACAACATCCTTGAAGATGAAACATGTTAAACAATCATGCCTCAAAGATCCACAACACGCTACAATCACCCTGTTGGCCATGATCATGAAAAACATGAACACATAGAAGAAAATCACCAATCATGAGTGCAACGATCAATGCGGATCAACAACACAGATAGAGCATGATCTAGAAACATCCACAAGCATCATGAATTACTACAGAAGCATTTGCAACAGCTCAAATTACTAGAATTGCATTATCTTCTTTCAGGAACACCAACAAGCAATAGAACAACTGTCAAAACACAGATACTCATAACTCAATCAAATTTTCATGCGAACCTCTAAAACTTCATGTGGATAAACTAGATGTACTTGACAACAAACTCTTTAATCCATAACCTCTTATCATCAATATACTAAGCTATCCAACAACACGGTGGTAATACTGAACTTCACTGCATCACCGATAACCTGCAACTTATTTTATTAGAATTTTCTCAATATCCTCGACATATATAGCCTTAAAGACATTAATGCCAATAGTTTTTACATCAATGACAACCACATATCAGCAATAACCAACATGTTTATGGTTTAGGGTTAGGTTTAGAGTTATGATTATAATTGGGATTAGGGTTAAGATTAGGTTTAGGGTTTTGGATTAGGGTTAGGATTAGGATTGGGCTTATGATTAGGGTATGGGGTTAGGGTTGGGATTAGGATTATAGTTAGTGTTATGGTTAAGGTTAGGGTAATAGTTAGGGATTTTGTTAGGGTGAGGGTTAGTTTAGGGTTAGGGAAAGTTTAGGATTACCATTATGGTTTATGGTTAGGTTTGCAGTTATGATTACTGTTATGATTATGATTAAAGTTAGGGTTATGAGAAATAGAATAAGGGTTACGATTAAGATAAATAAAATTAGGTTTAGGGTTACGATTAGGGTCAGGGTTGGGATTAGGAATATAGTTAATGTTAGGGTTAGAGTTAGGATTAAAGTTAAGGATTTGGTTAGGGTTATGGTTAGGGTAAGGGTTAGAATTATGGTTTATATTTAGGGTTAGAGAAATTCTAGGGTTACCATTATTCTTTAGGGTTTAGGGTTTAAGTTTAGGTTTACAGTTATGACTATTGCTATGATTATGATTATGGTTATGGTTAGGGTTAAAGTTATGGTTATGAGAAATAAAATAAGGGTTAGCATTAAGATAAATAAAATTAGGGTTAGGTTAAGGTTAGGGTTAGGGTTAAGATGTTAGGTATAAAAAAAAGGTCTAAATTTAATATTAAGTCATAGTTGGTTATAATGAACGAGAGAAAAAACAAACTATAATTATTTCTTGTTAGAAAACAACCATCTATGACTTAAACTTAAATTTAGAGATTACCTAAACCCCAACCATAAGCATAACCCTAATCCCAAACCTAACCAAAAACCAAACACACAACCTAACCCTACCCCTACCCCTAACCTTAACCCTATGTTTACTCCTAAACCTAACCCTTGAACTAATCCTAACCCCAACCATAACCCAAATCCAAAAATAACCCCTAACTGTATCCCCAAACCTATAAACTAAGCTTACATATAGCCTTAAACCATAAACTATAATTGTAAACCTCACCTAATCCTAACCTTGACCATAAACCATGATTGTAACCCTAACCACAACACTCTTATTATTAAATTCAAATACTCATCTTTGATTAAACACCTGAATTAACCATAATCATAACCCTAAATCTAATCATATCCCTACCCCTAACCCTAACCCTAACACTAACCCTAAACCTAATAATTAAATAATTAAAAAATAATGTAATATTTACTTTATAATAATTATAAGATAATTTTAACAATAATATAATAGTAATATTATATATATAATGACATATTATTAATCAAATATTACTAATATTAATAATAATGTAATTAAATTGAAAATATAATAATATTTTGGTAATTATAATAGTATAATACTTATATTAAATAAATAATAATATAATACTAACATTAATAATAATAGAATATTATCATTTAATAATATTTTAATATAATATTATCGAGTGTGTGTTGCGATTGTTAGGTTAGTGTTATGGTTAGGGTTAGGCTTACAATTAGGAACAGGGTTAGTGTTGGGAATAGAATTGGAATTAGGGTTATAGTTTAGGGTTACGATTAGGATTATGGTTAGGGTTAGGGTTTAGGTTAAAGTTAGGGTTAATTTACGGTTATAATTAGGGCTAGGGTTAGATTTATAGTTATGGTTGTGGTTGGGATTACATATGAAATCAGGGTTAGGGTTTAGAGTTACAGCTAAGATTATGGTTTATGGTTTAGGTTAGCGAAAGGTTAAGGTTATGATTATGGTTAATGGTGAGGGTTATGATTATGGTTAATGGTCAAGTTAGGGTTATCATTAGGGTTAGTTTTTTTATAAATTTTAGGCTTCTATAATAAATCTTGGTATTACAATTTAACTCGTGTTAGGGTTAAGGTTATGGTTAGTGTTAAGGTTATAGTTATGATTATTGTTAAGCATTTGATTAGGATTAGAGTTAGAGTTAAGTTGGGGTTGGGGTTAAGGTTAGATTTATGGTTAGGGTTAGGATTTTGGGTTATTGTTAGGGATTTGGTTAATGTTAAGGTTAGGGTAGGGCTATGAGAAATAGGTTTAGGTTTAGGGTACAATTTATATTTATGAGAAATAGGTTTAATATAGGTTAGGGTTATGAGAAATAGTATATTTTTTTAATAATAAAGCTTGGGGTTAGGGTTACTGATAGGGAGTGGGGTTGGAGGAATCAATCACTGATTCCTGCCTAGGCCTTTCCTTATAAGACCTTCTTGGTGCTCTGCTTCACCAATCTAACCTATAGGCCCTTCCTCATGGCTAGGTGCCCTTGGTTTGTCTGACCAACCCCTCTTCTATCAATAAGTTGTCCTTCTACCAAGTCCACCTTGGTTCATTGCCACAACTCTTCCTTAGCCCTTAATCTGCCCTAAAGGCTAAAACCTCCAAAACGTTGAACACAACTTTGAAGGGGTGTGAGGGTGATACAAAGGCTTCAAAACATCTCATATTTTTCTCTTTAAGACCCTCCTAACTCCACTTAACTATCGCTTACACCAAACCCTACTTTTGGGATACTAGCCTAAGAGCCCAATTAGGCCTCTGAACAAGGATAAAATGCAATTTCCTTTAAAACCCACTAAAGACTTAGGTTCTTTTTCAAGAATTGGTGTTTCTTATGCCTATGCCTCAAATATTTTTAGGGTTTTAGCCCTATACAGGCCGTACACAGTCCATATACAAAAATGGTCAAGAACCCTAAGGTTTTAGCTACTCAAAGCTATTTTTGGACTGTCAAAAAGTTCTCCTACTAAATGAATTGATAAACCCTCTTCCTAATCACCATGCTTATTCAAGACCTCCCCCTAAATTCTCCAAAAAGAATATCTCCAAGGTCTCATTTCCCCTGCAAGTTATGGACCTTTTACTTCAAGTCTGCCCCAACCAGGCCTACACTGGCTCGCCTAGGGCATCATCATGCTGGCAGCTCCTGCACTCAAACAAAACCTACAACCTACCATATTTACAAAGAGGGAGCCTAGACACAAATCCCAAAAGGCCGTACAATTTGTATGGTGGGAAGGTGCTCTAGGACTCCATTCTTCCAAAACTACCTGTTACAGGCCTAAAAAAGACAGAAAAGAAACTATATACAAAAAAAAGATGCAAACAGTCTGCAAAGGTAATTGAATGGCACACCAAACTAGTATAGAGTTAACACTACATACTACCCACAAAAAAATAGCAGAGTTATTTCATTTAAAGCTCAATATGATCACAAAACACAGAAAATTGTCTTTTGAACGTTGTTTTCCTTAGCTTCTCAAATGCAACTTCAAAAATAAAACCTCTAACCTTATTCCATGGTTGAGGCATGCCTTAAATAGGCCATCAAAACAACTTAGATGCTTGGGTCGAGCTCATGGATGACCTAGTGGTGAGTGTTGTAAAACACACTGTGTTTTCTAACCCCTTGTCAACTTTTGACAACTTAGCAAATTGGTGTTGCAAAACTATTTAAGACTTGTCACCTTCTTTCCCAAAGTTCAAAAACAACCCAAAGCACCCAACACAATGGTCAACATGACCCTATGAAAAACAAAACCAAAACTAACCCTCTAGGTTTCTTCTTTACCTAGGAAATTGCATGTCTTCCTTAGGTGCTCCTGCACCATTCTCCCCCTCTCAGCACAAACAACTAAGGAATTTTAGGAGAGATCAGAGACATATCAATGCCTTGTTTCTTAAAGTCTGCTTCTTCTACCCAGGTAGCTTCAGATTCATTTATGTTCTTCCATTTGACAAGATGCTCCATGTACACCTTGTTCCTTGTAGCCTTCTTCACTCTTGACTCCAAGATTTTCTCTGCTTGTAGCTTCTCTGGAGTTGGTATGGACATGTTGCTAATGTCCTTGAAGATCTCCTTACTGTCCTGATCCAAATCCTTGAGTGTCCCTTTATACTTGTTCAAATCAGCAACATTGAACACCGGTGAGATTCCTAGATCAGTAGGTAATTCCACCTTGTATGCATTCTTGCCATACCAGCCCACTTCTGTAGGACCCGCTCCTCTTCATTTTAACTTGGTTGACATTCGCGAACCTTGATTTGTTAAGGTGGACCATAACATAGTCCCCTACTTGAAATTGTGCATCTTTCCTTGACATATCTGCTTTCCTTCACTTTTGTGTAGCCTCAAACACTCTTCTTGACCTGACTCGGATCTCTTTCATGGTTGACTGAAGTCCTCCATGTCCACTCCTATTCTCCATAGATCCAAGGTCCTAAGTTCACAAATGCCTCTGGGTGCATCCATACACACAACCTCAAAAGGACTTTTCCCTGTAGTTCATATGATACTATCATTAATATAAGAATACTCAAGCTTGGGAGATAACCGTATCTCATGTCTGTCCATACTCCCTGGTTAGACACCTTAAAATATTACCCAATACTCTGTTAACCACCTCTATTTGACCATCAGTCTATGGATGGTAAGCTGATCCAAATGACAGATTTGTACCCAATCTGCTCCATAGTCTTCCAAAAGTGACTCATGAACTTCACATCTCTATCAGATACAATGCTTAATGGTAAGCCATGGATCCTTACAACCTCCTTGAAGAAAAGTGAGCTATGTAGCTAGCATCATGAGTAGTTTTGCAAGGAATGAAGTGACTCATCTTGCTAAATCTATCCACTACTACATAAACACTATCAAAACCAGTTTTTGGTCTTAGGAAGGCCTACCACAAAATCCATGCTCACACACTCCCATGGTCTTTGGAATGGGTTGATAAACCCGGCATTGCTAGCTCCTCCATAGCTTTCATGCACGCTCTTGTTCCACATACCTTTAGCATCTCTTGCCAACTTAGGCCAGTAATAGAATCTTTGTACCAGCTCTAAGGTCTTATTTATGCCAAAATGCCCACTAAGACTGCCATTATGCTTTTCTTGAATCAGATTTTCCCTCATTGACCCTCTTGGAACACATAACTGATTGCCCTTAAACAACAACCCACTTTGTAATGTATACTCAGAATATTGGCTATGAAAATGATTCTCAAAATTAGAACATACCTTGTAAGCTTCTGAGAAGTCTTCATCTTCACCATAGAGGTCTTTGAAACTCTCTATTCCAATGCTCTTTAGCTGTATCTCCTACACTGTCAGCAACCTTCTACTTAATGCATCTGCAACCTTGTTCATTTTTCCCTTCGTGTGCTTGATAGTGAATGTGAAGGCTTGGATGTATTCCATCCATTTCAAATTCCTATTACTTAACTTCTCTTGGGTGTTGATATAACTAAGTGCCTAGTTATCAGTAAAGACCACAAACTCTTTGGGTAACAAATAATGCCTCCACTTCCTAAGGGACTGCACTAAAGCATATAATTCTAGATCATAGGTAGAGTACTTTTGCTTGGCTTCATTGAGTTTTTCACTAAAGAAGGCCACAGGCCTACCTTCTTGACTAAGTACTCCTACTGCTACTCCACTTGCATCACACTCAACTGTGAACAACTTGTCAAAACTAGGCAATAATAGAATAGGTTGAGTTGCCACTTCTTGTTTCAATTTCTCAAACCATTTCTTAGCCTCTTGAGTCCACTTAAACTTTGTTTTCAAACCACCCTTGATTGTGTCTAGAACTGGTGCACATATACCACTAAAGTTTCTTATAAATTTTCTATAAAATTGGGCCAATCCATGAAAACTCCTTACCTCTGTTGCTGTGGTTGGTGTAGGCCAGTTTAGGATGGCTTCCACCTTGCTTGGATCCATCTTCAATGATCCTTTTGACACTACAAAACCCAAGTAGATAATCTCTTGCTTAAAGAACTCACATTTCTCTAGATTGATTTCCAATTTCTCTTCTTGCAACCTTCTAAGAACTTGCTCCACATATTTCAAATGTTCTTCTACTATCTTGATGTATATGAGGATGTCATCAAGATATACTACCACAAATATACCTGTAAAGTCCTTTAGCACTTCATTCATGAGCCTCATGAATGTACTAGGGGCATTGGAGAGACCAAATGGCATCACTCTCCATTCATATAACCCATCATTTGTCTTAAATGTTGTCTTCCACTCATCACCATCCTTAATTCTAATCTGATGGTATCCACTCTTGAGATCCAACTTTGTGAAGAACTGAGCACCTCCAAAACAATCCATCAGGTCTTCAATTCTAGGAATAGGAAACCTATACCTAATGGTGATCCTATTTATTGCCCTAGAATCAGTACATAACCTCCACTTACCTCCTTTCTTGGTTGCTAAAACCACTGGCACTGTACATGGGCTGATGCTCTTTTGAATCAAGCCTTGATCAAATAATTCTTGCACTTGCCTAGCTACCTCCAAATTCTGATCTGGTGTGATTTTGTATGCTGCTTTGTTAGGTAATGAGGCTCTAGGTATGAAGTCAATTTGATGACTTATTGCTATCTTTGGTGGTAAAGTTGCAAGTGTACCATCACTGACTATACTCTTGTACCTATCAAGCAACTTTTGGACTGCTTGCGGTAGGACTATCTTTTCAGCCTTAGCTTCCTCTTTAGGTTGTATCATAACCACATATCCTTCATTCCCTTGGTGTAGTTCCTTGAGGAACTCTTTACCACTACTCAACATAATGTTTGGTGTCTTGGACTGTCCTTCATCTTCTTCTAACAGTGACTGCAACTTGAAAGTCTTCCCATCCTTCTTGAATGATATGGTGTTCTCTTTCCCATCATACTTAACACTTCTGTCATACTGCCATGGTCTACCCAGTAGTAGATGGCATGCATCCATGGGTAAAACATCACAAACCAACTTATCTTTATATCCTCCAATAGAAAATTCCATTGTTATTTTCTCATTAACTAAAACACTCTGCCCTTTATTCAGCCATGTGACCTTGTAGGGGTTATTGTGAGGTGACTTTTCTAATTTTATTTTCATTACTGCCTCCTCTGAGATTATGTTGTTTGTTGAACTTGAGTCTACTATAACCTTGCATACTTTACCAGGTATCTTGCACCTTACTCTAAAAAGAGCTCTTCATTGTTTAGGTTCCTCCTTGACTGGCTGCCTGATCAAAACTCTGTTAAACATTAGATTCTCCCCTACCTTAGATTCTATGTGACTGATCTTAGATGATTTAGGACTCATGGTGTCCTCTTGTGCATAAGCCACTCTCTTTTCATTTCTTGATGAGGAAGCTTTCTTTGGGCATCTATAAGCAGGGTGACCTATTTGATTGCAATGGTAACACTTCATGTTTGCAAAATAAGAATTACTTCTACCTGCTCCTCTTCCTCTATTTGAACCTCCTTGAGGTCCTCTTCCTCTGTTGTATCCTCCTCTAGAAGATTTTTCACCTCCATTCTCTGTGAGTTTTGACTCACCTTGGTTTCTTTGATCACTGCCTCTTCCTTGGTAGCCACCACGCTGTCCTCTTTGATCTCTGCCTTTACCTCTACCCTTAGAAGTCTGATCTTGCTTCCTCTTGTTCCTTTCCTCAATCTTGATATCCAACTAATAACATTGATGTACTGTTTTAGGACTCAAAAGAGCCATCTCTTCTTGGATGTTCCATTTCAAGCCATTAAGATACCTAGCCACTTTGAGGCTCTCATCCTCTGTCACATTAGATCTCATGCAAAGCTTTTGAAACTCTTTAGTATAGGTGTTTACATCTTGGTCTTTCTGCCTTAGACTTTTCCTCTTCTTGTGTAATTGAATCTCATAGTCATCTAGCATGTAGGCTTCCTTCACCTTAGCAACCATTCCTTTCCAAGTTGATATGGGTTTTTTGCCTTCTTTTTCCCTCTCTGTCTGAATAAACTTCCACCATGTCAAGGCTGATCCTCTCAATCTTGACTTAGCAACCTTCACCTTCTGGGCTTCAGTGACTCCATCACACTCAAAGTGATTCTCCATGCCTTCTATCCAATCCATGACTAGGTCTGGTTCCATTTTCCCACTAAATAGTGGTATGCCTTCAAGTTATTTCCCACTCACGCCTTTTAATGCCTTCAAGAAAGGCTCCTCCTTCAAGACAGGGTCAGGTGCAGGGGTCTTATCTTCCTCTGCAACCTCTTCTTCCTTTGGTATTCTTCCCTCAAACTATGCACTCCGCACTGCTACCTCAACTTGGGCTATTCTTTCCCTCAATTGTTTATTGTCTTCTTCCTGCTCTTCAACCATCTTAGCCAGTTCTGCATTGGTCACCATGGTGAAATAATCACTGGACTCAACCTATGACATATAAGATGCTTCCCAAATCTTTAACTGGCTCTGATACCAATCTGATAGGGAGTGGGGTTGGAGGAATCAATCACTGATTCCTGCCTAGGCCTTTCCTTATAAGACCTTCTTGGTGCTCTACTTCACCAATCTAACCTATAGGCCCTTCCTCATGGCTAGGTGCCCCTGGTTTTTCTGACCAACCCCTCTTCTATCAATAAGTTGTCCTTCTACCAAGTCCACCTTGGTTCATTGCCACAACTCTTCCTTAGCCCTTAATCTGCCCTAAAGGCTAAAACCTCCAAAACGTTGAACACAACTTTTAAGGGGTGTGAGGGTGATACAAAGGCTTCAAAAAATCTCATCTTTTTCTCTTTAAGACCCTCCTAACTCCACTTAACCATCGCTTACACCAAACCCTACTTTTGGGATACTAGCCTAAGAGCCCAATTAGGCCTCTGAACAGGGATAAAATGCAATTTCCTTTAAAACCCACCAAAGACTTAGGTTATTTGTCAAGAATTGGTGTTTCTTATGCCTATGCCTAAATATTTTTAGGGTTTTAGCCCTGTACAGGCCGTACATAGTCCATATACAAAAATGGTCAAGAACCCTAGGGTTTTAGCTGCTCAAAGCTGTTTTTGGACTGTCAAAAAGTTATCCTACTAAATGAATTGATAAAACCTCTTCCTGATCACCATGCTTATTCAAGACCTCCCCCTAAATTCTCCAAAAAGAATCTCTCCAAGATCTCATTTCCCCTGCAAGTTATGGACCTTTTACTTCAATTCTGCCCCAACCGGACCTGCACTGGCTCGCCTAGGGCATCATCATGCTGGCAGCTCCTGCACTCAAACAAAACCTACAACCTACCATATTTACAAAGAGGGAGCCTAGACACAAATCCCAAAAGTCCATACAATTTGTACGGTAGGAAGGTGCTCTAGGACTCCATTCTTCCAAAACTACCTGTTACAGGCCTGAAAAAGACAAAAAAGAAACTATATACAAACAAAAGATGCAAACAGTCTGCAAAGGTAATTGAATGGCACACCAAACTAGTACAAAGTTAACACTACTTACTACCCATAAAAAAATAGCAGAGTTATTTCATTTAAAGCTCAATATGATCACAAAACACAAAAAATTGTCTTTTTGAACTCTGTTTTCCTCAACTTCTCAAATGTCACTTCAAAAATAAAACCTCTAACCCTATTCCATGGTCGAGGCATGCCTTAAATAGGCCATCAAAACAACTTAGATGCTTGGGTCGAGCTCATGGATGACCTAATGGTGAGTGTTGTAAAACACACTGTGTTTTCTAACCCCTTGTCAACTTTTGACAACTTAGCAAATTGATGTTGCAAAACTATTTAAGACTTGTCACCTTCTTTCCCAAAGTTCAAAAACAACCCAAAGAACCCAACACAATGGTCAACATGACCTTATGAAAAAAAAAACCAAAACTAACCCTCTAGGTTTCTTCTTTACCTAGGAAATTGCATGTCTTCCTTAGGTGCTCCTGCACTAGTTACATTTATGGTATAATGAGGGTTAGAGTTAGTATTAGGGTTATGGTTAGATTTATGGTTAGGATCAAGGTTAGACTTAAGGTTAGGGATAGGCTTAGGGTTAGGGTTAGTGTTAGGTTTAACGTTAGGGTTAGAGTTACAATTAGGATTGGGGTTAGGGTTAAGGTTACATTTCAATTATGGTTACAATAAAGTTAAGGTTAGTATTAGGGTTAGGCTTACCATTAGGGGTTTGGTTAGGGGTAGAATTTGGGTTAGGGTTAAGGTTATGAAAAATAAGGTTTCAATTATGGTTAGGTTAAGGTTACGATTATGGTATTTCATTATAGTTAAGGTTAGGTTAGTGTCATGGTTAGGGTTAGGGTTACAATTAGGAATAGGGTTAGTGTTGGGAATAGAGTTGGAATTAGGGATACAGTTTAGGGTTATGAATAGTATTATGGTTAGGGTTAGGATTTAG
>VDFB02000015.1:81905050-82115874 GCA_007258455.2 Sequoia sempervirens | reverse complement strand
CTCTACTTAATTATGTTCATTATTTCATATGGGTGGAATATTATTGAATTGCCATAACTTCCCAAGCGACTGAAGTGTTTTACAAAGTCTTTATACTTGAAAATTTAATGTTGGCGGTCCATACGTGAAGTTTGTGATTTTTTCTAAAATACCGTTGGTAATAGGAAATTCAAAAGGTTTCAAGTGTGGGTGGGATTTTTAGTTGTTTCAAAAAATATTGATGGTTCTTGCTAAAGTTTAATGAACTCCTTTTCTTACCACCTAACAATGGCACTGTTTGAAAGAAGACAAAGAAGATGAAAGTGCAGATCAATTTAATTATAATGCACTCTATTTCATACTTATCATAATTAAACAAGTGTAGAATTGATGAATGCCTAATGGTGTATGATTATGGAATACCAAATGCAAGAAAAAAAAAAATGAATACCATTAAAAGATACAACAAATGTGATTGAAACATATAAATATTCAAAAAGAGCAGAAACACCAAAATATCAAAAGTGATGTATTATATTATATATATTGTCAACATTACAAATTTGGTATTTGATTACAATATTAGGAGCATAAAATTTCATTTCTCAAACAAACAGAGTAAACATTAATACACAGATTCCCTCCACTACCTCCTGGAGGCACTCAATTTGGACCGATGATAGCAAGTTTTCATGGGATTGCAAGAATTGGGTGAATAGACCCATATCATTCCTCACCAACCCAGCACAAAGAAGAGTTATAGCTTCTTTAATAACTTCATTCTAGGTCACGATCATTATGCAGATAGCATCTCCAACAAGACCAGTCTATGGATAATGGTTGGGCCTTATGATAGCCACATTCACTCTATGTAGAAACTCAGGCCTAACCAAGTGTTTTGTTGCCCTCATTCTCTAGTCTCATCATCTTGAGGTTTGAATGAAATTGCAAATGAAGTGCTTGAGAAGTGTAGCATTGTGCATGTGAACTTGAATTAGAAATGTTTCTCCCAGTACTGCCACACAACACTTCCTCTACTATTTCACTCTAGAAAACAAAGATTTCTCTCAGCTAGTCTAATAGCAGTCTGAAGAGAGGATTGCAATTGACTTCCTTAATTATGATGAAGTCATTCATCGACACACTGTCACTTTATGGACTCATTTTTTTTGAATGCTTTGGGTTGATGAAGTTTGGTTATGCCCATTGAATTTATAAAGATTTGGTGATGTATCCGAGTTGGATTTTATTAAGACTTAGTGAATGACAAGATGGTGATGTGGCTAAAATTAATTACTGATGTGACCAAGATCTATTTGATTTTCCCAATTGATCCCCAGGCCAGACAATTTTCTCATGTGATTCAATTATATACCTTAATTATCCATTTAATGTATAGTCTATGAATTATGTTAATTGCACAAGAATTTTCAGCCATGAGGTGGAATTTAAAACAAGAAATGTTTTTTGATTGCCTAAGGTCATATCATTAGCAAATATAATTATTTTTGGCTATTAATACTTCTCGTCTGTTGGTTTTTAGGTTAGCTAGTTGAACAGCAAGAAAATGTTGTTATATTTAGCAACCGATTAGTAATCTCCAAGAAGGGTGAAGGATTGGATTCCTATATCTTTGTAGAGAATGACTCTTTTGGGGTCCGAATTTTCTCAAGTGCAATGTGTTGTAACAAAGGAAAAGGAACAACTTTATTTTGGTTTTTTAATTAATTCATAATTGGAAATAACCCACAATTTGTGAATCATGGTTTCTAAATGCAGTGTTGATCATACCAATCTATGTGTTGTGTGCATAGTTAGAGCATGTTATATGTGAAAGACATCCTCTATTTCATTAATTTCATTTATTGCAACTATGAATCTTTCTTGTCTCCATCTTAATGATCATTAATCATTCTAGTCTATACACTAGGTGGTTTGTGATTTTCTTGAATCTTACTTGCATTGACTTCATTTTATGAGTTAATGTTTGTTGCCTTTCTTGCTTTCTAGTAAAAATCATACCTATTATCAATTAAATCATACGAGGGAGTTATACCTCTAAAATTCAGAGGAAAGTCACAAATGCAATTATCACATTTCTAGAGTTGTTAGTAGTTTGGTCCTAGTGCACCATGGACAATAAAGTCAATATTTGAGTTATATTTTGAAAGGCCAATCCATTCGCTAATAGATTTTGGTGACTCCGCTGGGGAAAAACTTCTTTTTTATATAAGTTGCCATTGTGTCATGCAACAAAATGGAACTCCCCCATAATAATGTTTTTCATGTACTTCAACTTGATTTGGACTGGATGTAGGTAAAGTATGAAGATATCATCTCTAAATTGAATATGCTTGCTTGGAGGTACAGAAGAAGTGTTGCTAATTATATGTGATCTAATCTTGTTTTGGAAGAAGAAGAAGAATGGGACTAGCGACCACCAAGGCCAATAGTTGAACGCCCTCCCAAACTTGAATTCATGTACTACAAAAATCCAACTCACCATCCCAATCAATGTCCAAATCAACATCCTAATTAGCATCAAAATCCATCTCCAGCTCAACTGCCACCTTGGGATTGACCTAGGGGCATCATTTTTTACTCTCTTGAAGAGTTGGCAACTCTAAACACATATGGCTTCAAACCCCTGGGGAACTGTATTGGTCCTTTCACCCTATCATAATGCAATGATTTACCATGTGGCTCTAGAAAAATATTCTCAAAATTCTCTAGAAAAGACACACAAGATCCAGAGGAGCACATTTTTTCCATGACCATTGTCAGTGGAATTCTCAAAGTTCAGAAAGAAGATGTCTTCATAAGGATTTTCATCGACATCCTAGTTGAAAAATAGAAGAATGGTGTAGAGGATTGGAAAAGGGTTGTATGACTAGTTGGAGCATCCTTAAAAAAATCCTCCAACATTTCAAAAGTTTTCTTAATGTTGCTACTTTGATATGATAGTTCTTTCAAATTGTGAAAGAAAAAATGATCCTATGAGAGATTTTGTAAATCATTTCAATCAATCACTTCAACAGATTCCACACTAGATAAATTGAGCAAGGTAATCCAGTTCCATGTATTTACTTCTACTCTAGAGCCTAATGTTTAGCACATTTTGAAGAGCGACAAGATTTATGGCATTGAGCAAGCTCAACTTGAGGTGGTAAACATTGAAAACGATCTAATCTCTATGGGAAAATGGAAGCATAATGATGCTAGAAAGTCTATTACTATCTGCTCACCACCCATTTGAAATTTTTTTGAATCCCTATACCTTACAAATAAACTCATTCCTACTACTGAAAATATGAATTTGACAATTTTGAGTACCACACACCTTTGACATGATAGAAAATAATATGAAAATTAGGTTTGGGATGCTCAAGTATATAGCTTGAATACTACGGCTGAAATAGAGGATGATCTCATCTCATCAAGTGACGATGAGGACTTGTCACTATGGGTAAGGTGTACTCCCACATTTCAATATATTTCTCCTCATTCCCTTGAGGTTAATTCACTTCATTGCAACTCCATTGAAGAATGTCAAGTATTAGACTCTCTGTTCATCCTAGAGTATGAAGTTTTCACTTTTGAGAGCCCTGTTTATGAAGTTTTGGTTGTAACGAGAAAGGATGACAAAGATATTTCAGGAGAAAATACAGAGGGTAAATTGAAATGGTCTAAAAATTCTAATCCTTTATTTCTTGTTTTATGAATCATTTGAAGTTCGGGACAATCCTTTGTTTGAGAGTCCAGTTCTCTATTTACAAGACATGGTAGCAGGAGAGGTTGCTCATTTTCCAGGAGCTAATGGGGTGATAGACTTTGAGGCAGTGGAGAATGAAGATGTAATGAAACTAAAAATATGCAATGGTGATGAAATGATAGTTACTAAGGTAAAAAGTTATGATATTATAATGATGGAAGAAAATTCAAATCTATTGCAGGAGCGAGAAAGCATTAAGATGATTAAGTCTTAAGAAGAGATGAATGGTAGCATGGGTGTTTTAGTGTAGAATAATGTACCTCAAAAAGAAATTTATGATGAGAGGTAGTTGTTCAGAGTTGTGAAGAATAGTGGAATTTTTCTTTGAGATGCCAAAATTTTGGTGGTTCTAATCTTTGTCTCTCTCCAAAAATTATATTGGGTGACAGTATTTTTTAGGTCTGGATCATTTCTCTCAACTAGTCAATGGTTTCATGTGAGTGGTCTTTTCTCTTCCCTTTGGTAGGTTTCATCCTACCCTGTACATAGTTTCCTTTTGGTGTGTCATTTTTTTTGTGCCTTGTTTGGTTTTGGTTTTGGTTTTGTTTTGGTTCTTCCTCTACTTTTTGACTCTATGCCCAATGGATACAACACTGGTTCTTGACTTCTTTGGATTGCTTGCTACATCTATTTTAGTCCTTGTCCACAGTCAGAGCCACCGTTAATCCAATTTTTTTCATCACCCCAAAAATCATTGCCCCTATATAAATTTGTGCTAGGTCAAGTCTTGGGCGGTGTTTCATTAAGTTTGTCTAACTTTGGTAGTGAGTACACATGTTCTTATAACTCCAAATTTCATTTCTCTCTACTTAATTATGTTCATTATTTCATATGGTCGACATGTTATTTAATTTTCATAACTTCACAAGAAACCAAAGTGTTTTATTAAGTCTTTATACTTGAAACTTTTATGTTGGTGGTCCATATGTGAAGTTTGCAAACTTGTCTAAAAGACTGTCAGTAACAAGAAATTCAAAAGGTATCAACTATGGGCAGGAGTTTCAGTTGTTTTGAAAAATATTAGGGGTTCTTGCTAAAGTTTTATGAACTCCTTGTTTTACCACCTAATAGTGGCATTTTTTGAAAGAAAAAAAAGAAGATGAAAGTGTAGATCAATTTCATTATAATGCACTCTGTTTCATACATATCATAATTAAACAACTATAGAATTGATGAGTTCTTAATGGAAAATATGATTATGGAATACCAAATGTAGGGAAACAAACATAAATTAATACCATTAAAAGATACAACAAATGTGCTTGAAACATAGAAATATTTAAAAAGAGAAAAAACACCAGAATATCAAAAATGTTGTATTATATTATATATTTTTGACATTACAAAATTGGTATTCAGTTACAAAATTGGGGGAATCAAGTCTCATTTTTTAGAAACACAAAGTAAATTTTAATACATGGATTCCCTCCACTACCTCCTAGAGGCACTCAATTTGGGACGATGGTAGCAAGTTTTCATGGGATTGCAAGAATTGGGAAAACAACGCCATATCATTCCTCACCATCTTCGCATAGAGAAGAGTTACAACTTCTTCAGTAACTTCATTCTAGGTCATGGTTGCGATGCAGATAGCATCTCCAACAAGACCAGTCTATGGATAATGGTTGAGCCCTGTGATAGCCATGTATTCACTCTATGTAGAAACTCAGGCCTAACCAAGCATTTCACTACCCTTAATCTCTAGTCTCATCATCTAGAGGTGTGAAAAACAATGTAAATGAAGTGCTAGAGATGTGTAGCATTGTGCACATGAACTTGACTCAGAAATGTTTCTCCTAGTATGCCACACAACACTTCCTCTTCTATTTCACTCTAGACAAAGAAGATTTCTCTCAGCTATTCTAATAGCAATCTGAAGAGAGAACTGCATTCGACTTCCTCAATTGTGATGAAGTCATTCATTGACACACCGTCACGAGCTACGTACTCACCATTTTTGAATGCTTTGGGTTGATGAAGTTTGGTTATGCCCATTGAATTTAGAAAGATTTGGTGATGTATCTGAGTTGGCCTTCATTAAGACTTAGTGAATGATAAGATTGTGATGTGGCTGCAATTAATTATTGATGTGACCAAAATCTATTTTATTTTCACAATTGATCTCCCATTTGGATAGTTTGCACATGTGATTCAATTATATACTTGAATTAGCCATTTAATGTATAGTATGTGAATCGTGTTAACTACATAAGAATTGTCAACCATGAGGAAAATTTTAAAACAAGAAATGTTTGGTGATCACCTAAGGTCATATCATTAGTGAATATAATCATTTCTAGCCATTAATACTTCCTATCTATTGGTTTTCAGATTGGACAGTTGAGCGGAAAGAAAATGTTGCTATATTTAGCAATCGATTAGTAACCGCCAAGAATGGGGTAGGATTGGATTCCTATAAATTTGTAGAGAATGGCACTTTTGGTGTCTAAATTTTCTCAAGTGCACTTTGTTGTAATAGAGGAAAAGGAACAACTTTATTTTTGTTTTTAATGAATTCATAATGGCAATAACTCACAATCTTTGAATCGTGGGTCCTAAATGTAGTGTTGATCGTACCAATCTGTGTGTTGTGTGTGTATTTAGAGCACGTTTTCTATGAAAGACGACCTTTGTTGCATTAAGTTCATTTATTGAAACTATGAATCTTTCTTGTCTCCATCTAAATATCATTGATCATTCTAGTCTGTTTTCTAGGTGGTTTGTGATTTGCCTGAATCTTACTTGCATTGACTTCATTTTTATGAGTTAGTGTTTGTTTCCTTTCCTGCTTTTTAGCAAGCATACCTATTATCAATTTTTGGCGTAGAAAATTGGACACTCTTGAGAAAAGAGACAATTTTGTGCTTAATTAGACCCACTTTTGAGTACCCCTGCATTATTCATCATTCAAAACAACATTTATAGGCCCCTAAGACCCATTATTTTTTATCTAGAGGCCTGTTTCACTTGAGAAATCACTTAAATCCCAACAACACTTAATTCATTAATATCCCAAAACCCACCTTTAAAAACCACTAGTGGGACCCATTCACCACCTTGGGTGAATGAGCCCCCTCTAGTGGGACCCATTCGCCACAGGTGGTGAATGAGTCCCTTTTGAGGGAAATTTCAATTTTGAGCGGGAATTTAATCAATTCAACTTAATTTTTCAATGGATGTCAGCCTCTTAGGTCTAAATAATGGTAAAATTAGGTTTTGATGCCTATAAATACTCATTTTAAGTCATTTCTCACATCTCTTAGTCATTTTTACAAAGAAAATTCTAAAGTCAATTCTTCCAAAATAAGTTTCATTAGCAAAGTTGAAGTTTTAGGACAGCAAACTAGGGTTTTTGCAGGTCTTGAAGCTCACTCTTCATCCAAGGTTCACCATTGCAAAGAGTTGATGATGGATGCTTATGGTGAATCATGGAGAAATCTAGGTTGAGGAGATGCAACTAGCCATCAAATCACACCTAAAGACTTATTTTCAAAGTGATTTCATCTTCCATTTTCTCTCTATCTTTATACTAAGGTTTGCATTCCATTTACATCTCATTTGCATGTCATTTATCTCCATTTTGATGTGTTGTAAGATTTCTAGGGTTGAAGTCTTGCATCATTCAAATCACCTTTGCACATCTTATTCTAGCTCAATAGAATAGGGTTTTGACATACTTCAAATTTTCCTAGTCATTAACACACTTAAGGCTAGGGTTTTATACAAATATTTTTCCATTTAAGGTTTGATTACCCAACTAGGGGTTTGACCAAGGAAAAACCCCCATTACACAACCCATTTTAAGTTATTTTGCAGGAATTTTTTGAGATCCCGATTCGTGTTTCCATCAAAAAGTGTTGTATAGGTGTCAAGGTGTAGAACAAATATATGAATTTGTAGAAATTTGAAAATGGACTGATTCATCATGGGTGGCGAATGAGTACCTTAGGAGGTGACTTTCAAAGTTAGATGCAGATCTAAACACCCAGTTTGCATAAATCAATTTATGGGCAAAAAACCCTGTCTTGGGACTGATTCGCCCAGGGTGGTGAATGAGTCCCAGTCAGCTCAAAAGTTAGATTTACCAGATCTTTCCAAAGTGTTTTCCAGTCATCTTCAGCTTTACAAGTGCATACATTCTAAAATACATCTTTCTATTTAGTTTCATTTGCACTTTTGTTCATCTTTTTAAGCTTCTTGCATACCTCACTATGTTTTCAAACATTACATATTTCATAGGTTTTGTATTAATAATCAGTCAATTACAACAATTAGTTGCATTCATGTCATTGCATTTAGTCTTAATCGCATCATACATACCTTAGTTTGAGTGAACCACCTCAATTTTTGGGGTCTATCTCTCTCCTTTTAGGTGAAAAACCCTAAGAGTGAAAGAGAAGCACATAGAACCCCTAAAATTGTTGGTTCACAGTTAAATCATATGAGGGAGTTGTACATCTAAAATTAAGAGGAAAGTTACAAATGCAATTGTGACATTTCCAAAGTTGTTAGCGATTTGGTTCCAGTGCTCCACAAACAATAGAGTCAATATTTGAGTTATATTTTGAAAGGCCAATCCATTTGCTAACAATTATAATATATAATGTAGATAATATAATATATTATATATTAAAATATATAGTAATAATATTCATATTGTATATTATATAATGTAGATATTAATAAAAAATCCAAAAATTACGGAATCTTAAAAATATATACTTCTTCAATATTCTTTTCGAAAAATCAAAATGTAGATAATATAATATACTACTTATTATATATTAAAATATATAATAACATTATTACTATTATATTATATAATGTATATATTGACAAAAAAATTCAAAAATTAAGGAATCTTAAATAATAGAATACTTCTTCAATATTCTTTAAAAAAATTAAAAATGTAGATAATATAATATAGTATATATTAAAATATATATTAATATTATTGATATTATATTGTATAATGTAGTTATTAATATTTAATGTATATAATATATTAAAAAATAAATTATATATTAAAATAATATTTATATAGTTATATAAATATATAATATTTTTATATAGGAAAAATCTATTAGATAATGTAGATATTAAAAATATTAAATGTAAAATATTAAAGTAAAAATATATTTGTTATAATATATTAGATTAGATAGTTATTTAATTATTGTTGTTAGTAAATTATTATTGTTATTATATTATGTTATTATTATATTTTTTTATTTTTTATATTATTATTAATATTAGTATTATTTTATATGGTCTAGGACATACGTATAAAAATAATCAAAGAAATTGGGGAAGAATAGAGCACGATGCCGCCTCTACGTCCGCCACTATCAAAAGCTTCTGGGGTTTTCTAAAATCACACTTGGTGTGATTTTTCTATTCTTGATCGCTCTACAGGTAGATGGAAAACTCCTTTCATGAATGTTGTGAGGCAACATTCAAAGCAAGGTGGGAGACCATCATTTGGAGGGACGTATGGAGGGCTTCGCCAATCTTTGCAATTCTCTGGTGGGGTGCCTCTTGGTTGGGAATATGTTCAAAAGGGGGATTTTTTGTGGAGGCAAGGCATGGGGAGAGACTGGAGGAACACCGTAAGGTCTCATAAGGAGATATTGCCAACTATGAGCACTTTGTGGTGAGGCAGAAAGAGGGTTATGGCCAAATTCAACATAGCTTTCATGGGGCACAATGTGGGAACACGTCAGGTTGAAAGGAGGCTCACTCAATGGAGGGGGAGCTCGTAAGGAAGGCTAGGGAAAATGGAAGGTCCTCAAGAGAAGAACAAGCACATAGAGTTGTGTGTTGTGCTGAATCGACCCCCTCTATTATACTAGATGGGGAAATTGAAAATAAAGTGTCTGAGAATATGAAGTATTTTGTAGAACTTTGATTGATTGGGAGATTTTGAGGGTTTTGGCTAGGCTTGGTTGATTTACAAGGTTGTACTTTTGAAACCTAGCGTTTGATATTGGAGGGTGAAGTGCAGATTTACCCCAATGCAACATCTGCTAATGCCTAATTATAGTTCTTGTTAAGCACATAAATATCTTCTCACTCTTCTTCACACTTTACTTCTGCCTTCAAATGATTAGAACATTATTCGCACATAGCACTCATACACTTTGCACACCACTCACACCATTTCCTTCAAATGTTATAAACAATCAATCATATATATCTATAACTAGACATTAGAACAACTACATGTCAGCTTTAACAAAATATAAAATGAGTACAAATTGTCGGCCCAAATCAATAAACAATTTTCAATGCGCACCAAACCATGTCAGCCAAAACATAGTAAGGACCCAAAACAACATCCTCAAACACAAAACACCTTAAAAAATTATACCTCGAAGATCCACAACATGCTACAATCACCCTATCGGCCATGATCATGAAAAACATGAACACACAGAAGAAAATCACCAATCACAAGCACAACAATCAATGTGGATCAACAATACAGATAGAGCACAATCTTGAAACACCCACAAGCATCATGAATTAGTAAAGAAGCATCTGCAACAATTCAAATTACTAGAATCACATTATCTTCTTTCAGGAACACCAACTGAAGCAATAGAACAACTGTCAGAACACAGATACTCATAACTCAATCAAATCTTCATGTGAACCTCTAAAACTTCATGTGGATAAACTAGACGTACTTGAAAACAAACCCTTTAATACACAACCACTTATCATCAATATACTAAGCTATCCAATAGCATGGTGGCAATACTGAACTTCACTGCATCACTAACAACCTACAACTTATTTTATTACAATTTTCTCAATATCCTTGACATATACAACCTTAAAAACATTAATTCCAATAGTGTTGACATCAATGACAACCACATATCAGCAATAACCAACAATCTCCCCCTTTGGAATTGATGTCAACACATGATGTGAAAAACACCATCAATGTAACTTTCTCTTAGCACTTTCTCCCCCTTAGATTTTGACTCTTTTCTCCTTAACTCTTTCACAGCTTTTCACATGACTCTTCTCCCCCTTTGATATCAATGAAAAAGATACACATTATCTTTCTCCACACAATCTATGAACCACATATCTAAACATTTGACTACTCCCCTTGAGTAGTAACCACCACAACATCAATTTGCATCATAAGATATGACTATGAATTGCATAGACTGATGCAAGTCAATGCATCTTAATTATGATTAGGAGGGGTAATCACCCCTAGCTTCCCTCTAAGATACTCAAAATTATCCTTAGGAAAGGGTTTGGTAAAGATATCTACAATTTTTTCCTTAGTGGGCACATACTCCAATCTAACTTCCTTTTCACTCACCTTCTCTCTCAAAAAGTGAAACTTGATAGATATATGCTTGGTTTTTAAATGCAGCACCAGATTCTTAGAAATGTTAATTGCACTTGAATTATCATAGAATATAGAAATAGGTTCATCATACACAACTCTGATAACTTTCAACATTTGCTTCATCCACAATACTTGAGTACAATTTTTAGCAACAACAATGTATTCTACCTATACAGAAGATAAAGAAATGGCATTTTGCTTCTTACTTAACCATGAAATCGGCTTCTTTCCCAATAAAAATGCACCACCATTGGTACTCTTTATGCCATTCACATCTCCTTCACAATCAACATCAGTAAAAGCACTCAAATTAAGGTCATCTTCTCTATGATACCATAGGCCAAAATTAGTTGTCCCCTTCAAGTACCCAAAAATCCTCTTCACAGTTGTCACATGAGATTCCTAAGGATCATCTTGAAATCTTGCAACAATGCATACAACATTCATGATATCAGGTTTAGTTTGAGTCAAATAGAGCAATCCACCAATCATGGATATGTATCTAGTCCGATTTGTCTTAGGAGAATCATCATCTTGTGTCAACTTACATCCGGTCACCATAGGTGTACCAATTGGATTTGAATCTTCCATACCAAACTTCTTTATCAATTCTTTCACATACTTGGACTAAGATATAAAGATCCCTCTATCTAGGTAAGTAATTTTCAATCCCAAAAATAATTTTATTTCTCCAATCATAGACATCTCAAACTCATTCTACATCTCATCAGCAAACTTCATGCACAAACTATCATCTCCTCCAAAAATGATATCATCAACAAATATTTCAACAATCAAATCTTTATCATTAGCAATCTTGAAATAAAAATTTATGTCAGCAGTACCTTTATTAAATCCAAGCTTCAACAAATACTTGTCCAATCTATCATACCATTCTCTTGGGGCTTGCTTGAGTCCATACAATTCTTTCTTCAACCAACAAACCATGTCTCCCTGATCAATCAATTGAAATACATCAAGTTGCTCAATATACAATTCTTCTTCCAGTTTTCCATTTAGAAATGTTGACTTGACATCCATCTGATAAACCTTGAATTTTTTGTAAGCAACATAAGCAATAAATAGTCTCACAACTTCAATCCTAGCAACAGGAGTAGAATTTTCTTCAAATTCAATTCCTTCCATCTGAGAATATCCTTTACACACAAATCTTGCTTTGTTTCTAACAACTTCACCTTGCTCATTCATTTTTTTCTAAATGACCATTTAGTTCCAATTACATTTTTGTCCTTAGGTCTAGGAACAAGAATCCATGTATCATTCTTCTCAATTTGCAGTAGTTCTTCTTTCATTGCTTCTACCCAATGTTCATCTTTGCATGATCCATTGACACTATTAGGCTCAGTGTTTGAGATCAAATAGTATTCTTCTGAAATTCTTCTCCTAGTTTGAACACCTTTGTTCTTATCACCAATAATCTAATATTTTGAATGATTTAGTCTTACATACCTTGGATTCTTAGGGTGTTCTTGAACTTTAGGCTCTTGTGATATTACTTTTGCACTTTCACTAGTTCCTTCCTCTTGATTTTCCTGATTCACCGGAATGATCTGAACTTGATTTGTAGTCTAAACTTTCTTTCCTTTATCTAAACTTTCATTCTGATCATCTAAATCATATCTCCAGGTTCTGGATGGTCTAACTATGTCTTCATCAAACTTTACATTAGCACTCTCAATTACTTTCCTCAATCTCTTATTGTAGCACCAGTAGGCTTTACTTTTAGTAGAATAACCAAAAAAGATTCCTTCATCACTTCTAGCATCAAACTTTCCTATATCTTCATCTCTTTTGATATAGCATTTACTCCTAAATATTTTGAAGAATCTAAAAGTAGGCTTATAACCATACCATAGCTCATAAGGATTCTTACCGGTATCACCTTTGATTTTTACCCTGTTGAGAGTGTAAATGGAAGTACTCACAACTTTTCTCCAGTAGATATACAGAACATTTCCTTCCAACATCATAGTCCTAGCAGCTTCTTGAATTGTCTTGTTCTTCCTTTCCACAACTCTATTTTGTTGAGGGGTCTGTGGTGCAAATAATTGACTATTTATACCATGCTCTTCACAAAAATAATTAAACTCATCGGAAGTGAATTCACCACCTCTATTTGATCTTAGACATTTAATCTTCAGACTTGTCTCTGTCTCAACCATATCCTTAAAAATCTTGAATTTCTCTATAGCTTCATATTTTCCCTTAAGAAAGTAAACCACATCATTGTAGAATAATCATCAATAAGTAACATGAAATACCTATATCCTTGTAAACTTCTGGCTCTAGAAGGACCACACAAGTCAATATGCACAAGCTCCAACACTTCATTTGAACAATGTTGTTTGCCCCAAAATGAAACTCTAGTTTGCTTCCCTAGCTAACATTCCTTGCATATAGAATTAGTAGGTTTTACCAACTTAGGAAGATCTCTCATTTCCTAAGTAGAACTTATCTTGATAATATTATCAAAGTTTACATGACACATTCTCCTATGCCACAACTAGCTTTCATCAACTTGGGAAATTAGACAACTTTTACTAGCAGCATTTAGGTGAAAGATATTACCTTTTGTTTTTGTACCAGATGCAATCACATTTCTAGAACTCCCCAATATTATACACTTTCCATTCTTGAATTGAAGATTGTATCCCTTGTCAACCATTTGTCCAACACTTAAGAGATTATGCTTCAAACCTTCCACATATAGAACATCATCAGTATTATGCTTACCATCAAGAGAAATGGATCCTCTGCCACAAATTACACCAACTTTGTCATAACCAAATTTTACAACACCACCATCATACTTTTCCAAGCTCACAAATTTACTTTTTATCACCTGTCATGTGATGAGAGCATTCACTGTCAATCACCCATTCATCTTTTTCTTCAACTCTAGAAGCAAGAGCTTTCTCCACATTTGTGCAACTAGCAGATTCAGTAGGTACTAGATCATTTTCCTTGATAGCAATAAATACCCATTCATCCTCACTTAAATTCCCTTTATCAGATTCATCATTTGTCACACCTTCATCAGCAGCAAAATAACACTTTCTTTGGAATCTAGGCTTGTTAGGTTTTGGCTTAGGAACTCTTTACGAACACCTTGAGGAAAAATGACCTATCTTATTACAAGAAAAACATTTAATATGAAATTTCGCTTTATACTTACCTTCTCCTCTGGCTTCTCTCTTGACAATAAGTGCTTCAAGCTCATCTAGTTTTCTCTCTTCTTTTTCAATCTCTCTCATTTCCTGCTCATACTTGGACATTTTTCTAGAAGAAATTTCTCCCAAATCATATCTCTACTTATCTTTTCTAGAGATAGTAGCTTTGAATGTAGATTTTGTCTTAGGAAGAGAATCACCAAACTCGCTTAACTCAAAAGTAGTAAGCTTACCAATCAACATGTCTATGGTTACATTTGTCATAGTCTGGATCTCCTCAATAGCAATAGCTTTGGCTTTGTATGCAGTAGGAAAGGATCTGAGCACTTTAGCAACAATCTTTGATTATTCTAATGTTCAACCAGCACATTTGATAATACACAAAAGTTCATTCACTCTCTGCATAAAAGAAGTGATGTTCTCATCTTCACCCATTCTCAACATTTCATATTTCCCTTTCAGACTTTGCAGCTTAGCAATCTTCACATGGGTATCACCTTCATACAAAGTTTCCAACTTTTTCTAGATCTCATAAGCAATCTTCAGCTCCATTACATTTGTCATCTCGAAATCAAACAAAGCACTCAACAATGCTTCCTTAGCCACAATATTGTACTCGGATTCCTTAATCTCACCTGCAGTAGAAGGACCATTCTATGGGATGATATACCTATTCTTTGCAATTGTCCAGTAAGGTTCACCAATGCATCTCAAATGATAGTCCATTCAAGTCTTCCACAGAGAATAATTAGTTCCATCAAATCTCAGACTATCCTTCTTATATGTCGCCATCCCAGATTACCTCAAGCTATTAAACTTCTTATGAGGAACCTACTATAATACCAATTGTTGGAAACACAAGGGAAGACAACTGAGAGGGGGGTTGAATCAATTGTCATAGAAATTAAACTTATTAAACTTATTCTTAGATATGATAAATAAAAGTGAAAGCATGAATCATCACCACATCAGAAACACACATAACACCAAGATTTTTTTACGTGGAAACACTGTTAGGGGAAAAACCATGGTGGAGGTTAATCCACAAGATTATACTCTATTAAAAGTATAAAAGAATTATAAATGGGGAATGTACATGCATTCAAGCACACTACCTAGAGCTCACTGCTCAAATACACAAGGCATACTACCCAAACGAAGACTCGCTATCTTACAAAAACATTTGGATTACATCTGGAAGATTTTGAATTGAGAAAATAGCATCTGCTAATGTCTGATTACAGTTCAGATTAAGCACATAAACATTTTCTCACTCTTCTTCACACTTTACTTCTACCTTTGAATGATTAGAACATTATTCGCACATAGCACTCTCACACTTCACACACCACTCACACCATTTCCTTCAAATGGTATAAACAATTTATCATATATATCCGCAACTAGAGATTAGAACAACTACATGCTGACTTTAACAAAATATAAAATGAGTACAAACTGTCGGCCCAAATCAATAAACAATTTTCAATGTGCACCAAACCATGTCAGCCAAAACATAGTAAGGACCCAAAACAACATCCTTGAAGATGAAACATGTTAAACAATCATGCCTCAAAGATCCACAACACGCTACAATCACCCTGTTGGCCATGATCATGAAAAACATGAACACATAGAAGAAAATCACCAATCATGAGTGCAACGATCAATGCGGATCAACAACACAGATAGAGCATGATCTAGAAACATCCACAAGCATCATGAATTACTACAGAAGCATTTGCAACAGCTCAAATTACTAGAATTGCATTATCTTCTTTCAGGAACACCAACAAGCAATAGAACAACTGTCAAAACACAGATACTCATAACTCAATCAAATTTTCATGCGAACCTCTAAAACTTCATGTGGATAAACTAGATGTACTTGACAACAAACTCTTTAATCCATAACCTCTTATCATCAATATACTAAGCTATCCAACAACACGGTGGTAATACTGAACTTCATTGCATCACCGATAACCTGCAACTTATTTTATTAGAATTTTCTCAATATCCTCGACATATATAGCCTTAAAGACATTAATGCCAATAGTTTTTACATCAATGACAACCACATATCAGCAATAACCAACATGTTTATGGTTTAGGGTTAGGTTTAGAGTTATGATTATAATTGGGATTAGGGTTAAGATTAGGTTTAGGGTTTTGGATTAGGGTTAGGATTAGGATTGGGCTTATGATTAGGGTATGGGGTTAGGGTTAGGGTTGGGATTAGGATTATAGTTAGTGTTATGGTTAAGGTTAGGGTAATAGTTAGGGATTTTGTTAGGGTGAGGGTTAGTTTAGGGTTAGGGAAAGTTTAGGATTACCATTATGGTTTATGGTTAGGTTTGCAGTTATGATTACTGTTATGATTATGATTAAAGTTAGGGTTATGAGAAATAGAATAAGGGTTACGATTAAGATAAATAAAATTAGGTTTAGGGTTACGATTAGGGTCAGGGTTGGGATTAGGAATATAGTTAATGTTAGGGTTAGAGTTAGGATTAAAGTTAAGGATTTGGTTAGGGTTATGGTTAGGGTAAGGGTTAGAATTATGGTTTATATTTAGGGTTAGAGAAATTCTAGGGTTACCATTATTCTTTAGGGTTTAGGGTTTAAGTTTAGGTTTACAGTTATGACTATTGCTATGATTATGATTATGGTTATGGTTAGGGTTAAAGTTATGGTTATGAGAAATAAAATAAGGGTTAGCATTAAGATAAATAAAATTAGGGTTAGGTTAAGGTTAGGGTTAGGGTTAAGATGTTAGGTATAAAAAAAAGGTCTAAATTTAATATTAAGTCATAGTTGGTTATAATGAACGAGAGAAAAAACAAACTATAATTATTTCTTGTTAGAAAACAACCATCTATGACTTAAACTTAAATTTAGAGATTACCTAAACCCCAACCATAAGCATAACCCTAATCCCAAACCTAACCAAAAACCAAACACACAACCTAACCCTACCCCTACCCCTAACCTTAACCCTATGTTTACTCCTAAACCTAACCCTTGAACTAATCCTAACCCCAACCATAACCCAAATCCAAAAATAACCCCTAACTGTATCCCCAAACCTATAAACTAAGCTTACATATAGCCTTAAACCATAAACTATAATTGTAAACCTCACCTAATCCTAACCTTGACCATAAACCATGATTGTAACCCTAACCACAACACTCTTATTATTAAATTCAAATACTCATCTTTGATTAAACACCTGAATTAACCATAATCATAACCCTAAATCTAATCATATCCCTACCCCTAACCCTAACCCTAACACTAACCCTAAACCTAATAATTAAATAATTAAAAAATAATGTAATATTTACTTTATAATAATTATAAGATAATTTTAACAATAATATAATAGTAATATTATATATATAATGACATATTATTAATCAAATATTACTAATATTAATAATAATGTAATTAAATTGAAAATATAATAATATTTTGGTAATTATAATAGTATAATACTTATATTAAATAAATAATAATATAATACTAACATTAATAATAATAGAATATTATCATTTAATAATATTTTAATATAATATTATCGAGTGTGTGTTGCGATTGTTAGGTTAGTGTTATGGTTAGGGTTAGGCTTACAATTAGGAACAGGGTTAGTGTTGGGAATAGAATTGGAATTAGGGTTATAGTTTAGGGTTACGATTAGGATTATGGTTAGGGTTAGGGTTTAGGTTAAAGTTAGGGTTAATTTACGGTTATAATTAGGGCTAGGGTTAGATTTATAGTTATGGTTGTGGTTGGGATTACATATGAAATCAGGGTTAGGGTTTAGAGTTACAGCTAAGATTATGGTTTATGGTTTAGGTTAGCGAAAGGTTAAGGTTATGATTATGGTTAATGGTGAGGGTTATGATTATGGTTAATGGTCAAGTTAGGGTTATCATTAGGGTTAGTTTTTTTATAAATTTTAGGCTTCTATAATAAATCTTGGTATTACAATTTAACTCGTGTTAGGGTTAAGGTTATGGTTAGTGTTAAGGTTATAGTTATGATTATTGTTAAGCATTTGATTAGGATTAGAGTTAGAGTTAAGTTGGGGTTGGGGTTAAGGTTAGATTTATGGTTAGGGTTAGGATTTTGGGTTATTGTTAGGGATTTGGTTAATGTTAAGGTTAGGGTAGGGCTATGAGAAATAGGTTTAGGTTTAGGGTACAATTTATATTTATGAGAAATAGGTTTAATATAGGTTAGGGTTATGAGAAATAGTATATTTTTTTAATAATAAAGCTTGGGGTTAGGGTTACTGATAGGGAGTGGGGTTGGAGGAATCAATCACTGATTCCTGCCTAGGCCTTTCCTTATAAGACCTTCTTGGTGCTCTGCTTCACCAATCTAACCTATAGGCCCTTCCTCATGGCTAGGTGCCCTTGGTTTGTCTGACCAACCCCTCTTCTATCAATAAGTTGTCCTTCTACCAAGTCCACCTTGGTTCATTGCCACAACTCTTCCTTAGCCCTTAATCTGCCCTAAAGGCTAAAACCTCCAAAACGTTGAACACAACTTTGAAGGGGTGTGAGGGTGATACAAAGGCTTCAAAACATCTCATATTTTTCTCTTTAAGACCCTCCTAACTCCACTTAACTATCGCTTACACCAAACCCTACTTTTGGGATACTAGCCTAAGAGCCCAATTAGGCCTCTGAACAAGGATAAAATGCAATTTCCTTTAAAACCCACTAAAGACTTAGGTTCTTTTTCAAGAATTGGTGTTTCTTATGCCTATGCCTCAAATATTTTTAGGGTTTTAGCCCTATACAGGCCGTACACAGTCCATATACAAAAATGGTCAAGAACCCTAAGGTTTTAGCTACTCAAAGCTATTTTTGGACTGTCAAAAAGTTCTCCTACTAAATGAATTGATAAACCCTCTTCCTAATCACCATGCTTATTCAAGACCTCCCCCTAAATTCTCCAAAAAGAATATCTCCAAGGTCTCGTTTCCCCTGCAAGTTATGGACCTTTTACTTCAAGTCTGCCCCAACCAGGCCTACACTGGCTCGCCTAGGGCATCATCATGCTGGCAGCTCCTGCACTCAAACAAAACCTACAACCTACCATATTTACAAAGAGGGAGCCTAGACACAAATCCCAAAAGGCCGTACAATTTGTATGGTGGGAAGGTGCTCTAGGACTCCATTCTTCCAAAACTACCTGTTACAGGCCTAAAAAAGACAGAAAAGAAACTATATACAAAAAAAAGATGCAAACAGTCTGCAAAGGTAATTGAATGGCACACCAAACTAGTATAGAGTTAACACTACATACTACCCACAAAAAAATAGCAGAGTTATTTCATTTAAAGCTCAATATGATCACAAAACACAGAAAATTGTCTTTTGAACGTTGTTTTCCTTAGCTTCTCAAATGCAACTTCAAAAATAAAACCTCTAACCTTATTCCATGGTTGAGGCATGCCTTAAATAGGCCATCAAAACAACTTAGATGCTTGGGTCGAGCTCATGGATGACCTAGTGGTGAGTGTTGTAAAACACACTGTGTTTTCTAACCCCTTGTCAACTTTTGACAACTTAGCAAATTGGTGTTGCAAAACTATTTAAGACTTGTCACCTTCTTTCCCAAAGTTCAAAAACAACCCAAAGCACCCAACACAATGGTCAACATGACCCTATGAAAAACAAAACCAAAACTAACCCTCTAGGTTTCTTCTTTACCTAGGAAATTGCATGTCTTCCTTAGGTGCTCCTGCACCATTCTCCCCCTCTCAGCACAAACAACTAAGGAATTTTAGGAGAGATCAGAGACATATCAATGCCTTGTTTCTTAAAGTCTGCTTCTTCTACCCAGGTAGCTTCAGATTCATTTATGTTCTTCCATTTGACAAGATGCTCCATGTACACCTTGTTCCTTGTAGCCTTCTTCACTCTTGACTCCAAGATTTTCTCTGCTTGTAGCTTCTCTGGAGTTGGTATGGACATGTTGCTAATGTCCTTGAAGATCTCCTTACTGTCCTGATCCAAATCCTTGAGTGTCCCTTTATACTTGTTCAAATCAGCAACATTGAACACCGGTGAGATTCCTAGATCAGTAGGTAATTCCACCTTGTATGCATTCTTGCCATACTTGGCCAATACCTTGCAGGGACCCACTCTCTTCATTTGAAACTTGGTTGACATTCCCTTCTGCAACCTTGATTTGTTAAGGTGGACCATAACATAGTCCCCTACTTGAAATTGCACATCTTTCCTTGACATGTCTGCCTTCACCTTCACTTTTTGTGTAGCCTCAGTAACAGTCTTCTTGACCTGTTCTTGGATCTCTTTCATGGTCTGACTAAAGTCCTCTGCATGTCCACTCCTATTCTCCATAGATCCAAGGTCTCTGAGTTCACAAATGCCTCTTGGGTGCATCCCATACACAACCTCAAAAGGACTTTTCCCTGTAGTTCTATTGATACTATCATTATAAGAATACTTAGCTTGGGAGATAACCGTATCTCATGTCTGTCCATACTCCCTGGTTAGACACCTTAAAATATTACCCAATACTCTGTTAACCACCTCTATTTGACCATCGGTCTATGGATGGTAAGCTGATCCAAATGACAGATTTGTACCCAATCTGCTCCATAGTCTTCCAAAAGTGACTCATGAACTTCACATCTCTATCAGATACAATGCTTAATGGTAAGCCATGGATCCTTACAACCTCCTTGAAGAAAAGTCGAGCTATGTAGCTAGCATCATGAGTAGTTTTGCAAGGAATGAAGTGACTCATCTTGCTAAATCTATCCACTACTACATAAACACTATCAAAACCAGTTTTGGTCTTAGGAAGGCCTACCACAAAATCCATGCTCACACACTCCCATGGTCTGTTTGGAATGGGCAGGGGTTGATATAAACCAGCATTGCTAGCTCCTCCCTTAGCTTTCATGCACACAACACACTGTTCCACATACCTTCTAACATCTCTTGCCAACTTAGGCCAGTAATAGAATCTTTGTACCAGCTCTAAGGTCTTATTTATGCCAAAATGCCCACTAAGACTGCCATTATGCTTTTCTTGAATCAGATTTTCCCTCATTGACCCTCTTGGAACACATAACTGATTGCCCTTAAACAACAACCCACTTTGTAATGTATACTCAGAATATTGGCTATGAAAATGATTCTCAAAATTAGAACATACCTTGTAAGCTTCTGAGAAGTCTTCATCTTCACCATAGAGGTCTTTGAAACTCTCTATTCCAATGCTCTTTAGCTGTATCTCCTACACTGTCAGCAACCTTCTACTTAATGCATCTGCAACCTTGTTCATTTTTCCCTTCGTGTGCTTGATAGTGAATGTGAAGGCTTGGATGTATTCCATCCATTTCAAATTCCTATTACTTAACTTCTCTTGGGTGTTGATATAACTAAGTGCCTAGTTATCAGTAAAGACCACAAACTCTTTGGGTAACAAATAATGCCTCCACTTCCTAAGGGACTGCACTAAAGCATATAATTCTAGATCATAGGTAGAGTACTTTTGCTTGGCTTCATTGAGTTTTTCACTAAAGAAGGCCACAGGCCTACCTTCTTGACTAAGTACTCCTACTGCTACTCCACTTGCATCACACTCAACTGTGAACAACTTGTCAAAACTAGGCAATAATAGAATAGGTTGAGTTGCCACTTCTTGTTTCAATTTCTCAAACCATTTCTTAGCCTCTTGAGTCCACTTAAACTTTGTTTTCAAACCACCCTTGATTGTGTCTAGAACTGGTGCACATATACCACTAAAGTTTCTTATAAATTTTCTATAAAATTGGGCCAATCCATGAAAACTCCTTACCTCTGTTGCTGTGGTTGGTGTAGGCCAGTTTAGGATGGCTTCCACCTTGCTTGGATCCATCTTCAATGATCCTTTTGACACTACAAAACCCAAGTAGATAATCTCTTGCTTAAAGAACTCACATTTCTCTAGATTGATTTCCAATTTCTCTTCTTGCAACCTTCTAAGAACTTGCTCCACATATTTCAAATGTTCTTCTACTATCTTGATGTATATGAGGATGTCATCAAGATATACTACCACAAATATACCTGTAAAGTCCTTTAGCACTTCATTCATGAGCCTCATGAATGTACTAGGGGCATTGGAGAGACCAAATGGCATCACTCTCCATTCATATAACCCATCATTTGTCTTAAATGTTGTCTTCCACTCATCACCATCCTTAATTCTAATCTGATGGTATCCACTCTTGAGATCCAACTTTGTGAAGAACTGAGCACCTCCAAAACAATCCATCAGGTCTTCAATTCTAGGAATAGGAAACCTATACCTAATGGTGATCCTATTTATTGCCCTAGAATCAGTACATAACCTCCACTTACCTCCTTTCTTGGTTGCTAAAACCACTGGCACTGTACATGGGCTGATGCTCTTTTGAATCAAGCCTTGATCAAATAATTCTTGCACTTGCCTAGCTACCTCCAAATTCTGATCTGGTGTGATTTTGTATGCTGCTTTGTTAGGTAATGAGGCTCTAGGTATGAAGTCAATTTGATGACTTATTGCTATCTTTGGTGGTAAAGTTGCAAGTGTACCATCACTGACTATACTCTTGTACCTATCAAGCAACTTTTGGACTGCTTGCGGTAGGACTATCTTTTCAGCCTTAGCTTCCTCTTTAGGTTGTATCATAACCACATATCCTTCATTCCCTTGGTGTAGTTCCTTGAGGAACTCTTTACCACTACTCAACATAATGTTTGGTGTCTTGGACTGTCCTTCATCTTCTTCTAACAGTGACTGCAACTTGAAAGTCTTCCCATCCTTCTTGAATGATATGGTGTTCTCTTTCCCATCATACTTAACACTTCTGTCATACTGCCATGGTCTACCCAGTAGTAGATGGCATGCATCCATGGGTAAAACATCACAAACCAACTTATCTTTATATCCTCCAATAGAAAATTCCATTGTTATTTTCTCATTAACTAAAACACTCTGCCCTTTATTCAGCCATGTGACCTTGTAGGGGTTATTGTGAGGTGACTTTTCTAATTTTATTTTCATTACTGCCTCCTCTGAGATTATGTTGTTTGTTGAACCTGAGTCTACTATAACCTTGCATACTTTACCAGGTATCTTGCACCTTACTCTAAAAAGAGCTCTTCATTGTTTAGGTTCCTCCTTGACTGGCTGCCTGATCAAAACTCTGTTAAACATTAGATTCTCCCCTACCTTAGATTCTATGTGACTGATCTTAGATGATTTAGGACTCATGGTGTCCTCTTGTGCATAAGCCACTCTCTTTTCATTTCTTGATGAGGAAGCTTTCTCTGGGCATCTATAAGCAGGGTGACCTATTTGATTGCAATGGTAACACTTCATGTTTGCAAAATAAGAATTACTTCTACCTGCTCCTCTTCCTCTATTTGAACCTCCTTGAGGTCCTCTTCCTCTGTTGTATCCTCCTCTAGAAGATTTTTCACCTCCATTCTCTGTGAGTTTTGACTCACCTTGGTTTCTTTGATCACTGCCTCTTCCTTGGTAGCCACCACGCTGTCCTCTTTGATCTCTGCCTTTACCTCTACCCTTAGAAGTCTGATCTTGCTTCCTCTTGTTCCTTTCCTCAATCTTGATATCCAACTAATAACATTGATGTACTGTTTTAGGACTCAAAAGAGCCATCTCTTCTTGGATGTTCCATTTCAAGCCATTAAGATACCTAGCCACTTTGAGGCTCTCATCCTCTGTCACATTAGATCTCATGCAAAGCTTTTGAAACTCTTTAGTATAGGTGTTTACATCTTGGTCTTTCTGCCTTAGACTTTTCCTCTTCTTGTGTAATTGAATCTCATAGTCATCTAGCATGTAGGCTTCCTTCACCTTAGCAACCATTCCTTTCCAAGTTGATATGGGTTTTTTGCCTTCTTTTTCCCTCTCTGTCTGAATAAACTTCCACCATGTCAAGGCTGATCCTCTCAATCTTGACTTAGCAACCTTCACCTTCTGGGCTTCAGTGACTCCATCACACTCAAAGTGATTCTCCATGCCTTCTATCCAATCCATGACTAGGTCTGGTTCCATTTTCCCACTAAATAGTGGTATGCCTTCAAGTTATTTCCCACTCACGCCTTTTAATGCCTTCAAGAAAGGCTCCTCCTTCAAGACAGGGTCAGGTGCAGGGGTCTTATCTTCCTCTGCAACCTCTTCTTCCTTTGGTATTCTTCCCTCAAACTATGCACTCCGCACTGCTACCTCAACTTGGGCTATTCTTTCCCTCAATTGTTTATTGTCTTCTTCCTGCTCTTCAACCATCTTAGCCAGTTCTGCATTGGTCACCATGGTGAAATAATCACTGGACTCAACCTATGACATATAAGATGCTTCCCAAATCTTTAACTGGCTCTGATACCAATCTGATAGGGAGTGGGGTTGGAGGAATCAATCACTGATTCCTGCCTAGGCCTTTCCTTATAAGACCTTCTTGGTGCTCTACTTCACCAATCTAACCTATAGGCCCTTCCTCATGGCTAGGTGCCCCTGGTTTTTCTGACCAACCCCTCTTCTATCAATAAGTTGTCCTTCTACCAAGTCCACCTTGGTTCATTGCCACAACTCTTCCTTAGCCCTTAATCTGCCCTAAAGGCTAAAACCTCCAAAACGTTGAACACAACTTTGAAGGGGTGTGAGGGTGATACAAAGGCTTCAAAAAATCTCATCTTTTTCTCTTTAAGACCCTCCTAACTCCACTTAACCATCGCTTACACCAAACCCTACTTTTGGGATACTAGCCTAAGAGCCCAATTAGGCCTCTGAACAGGGATAAAATGCAATTTCCTTTAAAACCCACCAAAGACTTAGGTTCTTTGTCAAGAATTGGTGTTTCTTATGCCTATGCCTAAATATTTTTAGGGTTTTAGCCCTGTACAGGCCGTACATAGTCCATATACAAAAATGGTCAAGAACCCTAGGGTTTTAGCTGCTCAAAGCTGTTTTTGGACTGTCAAAAAGTTATCCTACTAAATGAATTGATAAAACCTCTTCCTGATCACCATGCTTATTCAAGACCTCCCCCTAAATTCTCCAAAAAGAATCTCTCCAAGATCTCATTTCCCCTGCAAGTTATGGACCTTTTACTTCAATTCTGCCCCAACCGGACCTGCACTGGCTCGCCTAGGGCATCATCATGCTGGCAGCTCCTGCACTCAAACAAAACCTACAACCTACCATATTTACAAAGAGGGAGCCTAGACACAAATCCCAAAAGTCCATACAATTTGTACGGTAGGAAGGTGCTCTAGGACTCCATTCTTCCAAAACTACCTGTTACAGGCCTGAAAAAGACAAAAAAGAAACTATATACAAACAAAAGATGCAAACAGTCTGCAAAGGTAATTGAATGGCACACCAAACTAGTACAAAGTTAACACTACTTACTACCCATAAAAAAATAGCAGAGTTATTTCATTTAAAGCTCAATATGATCACAAAACACAAAAAATTGTCTTTTTGAACTCTGTTTTCCTCAACTTCTCAAATGTCACTTCAAAAATAAAACCTCTAACCCTATTCCATGGTCGAGGCATGCCTTAAATAGGCCATCAAAACAACTTAGATGCTTGGGTCGAGCTCATGGATGACCTAATGGTGAGTGTTGTAAAACACACTGTGTTTTCTAACCCCTTGTCAACTTTTGACAACTTAGCAAATTGATGTTGCAAAACTATTTAAGACTTGTCACCTTCTTTCCCAAAGTTCAAAAACAACCCAAAGAACCCAACACAATGGTCAACATGACCTTATGAAAAAAAAAACCAAAACTAACCCTCTAGGTTTCTTCTTTACCTAGGAAATTGCATGTCTTCCTTAGGTGCTCCTGCACTAGTTACATTTATGGTATAATGAGGGTTAGAGTTAGTATTAGGGTTATGGTTAGATTTATGGTTAGGATCAAGGTTAGAATTAAGGTTAGGGATAGGCTTAGGGTTAGGGTTAGTGTTAGGTTTAACGTTAGGGTTAGAGTTACAATTAGGATTGGGGTTAGGGTTAAGGTTACATTTCAATTATGGTTACAATAAAGTTAAGGTTAGTATTAGGGTTAGGCTTACCATTAGGGGTTTGGTTAGGGGTAGAATTTGGGTTAGGGTTAAGGTTATGAAAAATAAGGTTTCAATTATGGTTAGGTTAAGGTTACGATTATGGTATTTCATTATAGTTAAGGTTAGGTTAGTGTCATGGTTAGGGTTAGGGTTACAATTAGGAATAGGGTTAGTGTTGGGAATAGAGTTGGAATTAGGGATACAGTTTAGGGTTATGAATAGTATTATGGTTAGGGTTAGGATTTAGGGTTACAATTAGGGTTTATGGTTTAGGGTTAGGTTTGGAGTTATGGTTATAATTGGGATTAGGATTGGTACTAGGGTTAGGGTTTTTTATTAAGGTTAGGGATTTGGTTAGGTTAAGGTTGGGGTTATAGTTAAGGTTTTTAGAAATACATTTAAGACCTTAGGTTTAGGTTTAAGGTTAGGGTTAGAGTTATAAATAGAGCTAGGATTAGGGTTAGGGTTAGGGTTAGGGTTGGGATTATGATTATGTTTAGTGTTAAGGTTACGGTTATAGTTGGCGATTTTGTTAGGGTTAGGGTTAGGGTTAAGGATAAGGTTATGATTATAGTAGGAGTTAGGGTAAGGGTTTGGGTTAGGGTTGGTTATGGTTAGTATTAGGGTTATGGTTATGGTTATAATTAAGGATTTGATTAGGTTTAGTGTTAGGTTTAGGTTAGGGTTAAAGTTATCATTAGGGTTAGTGTTTTGGGTTATCATTAGGGACTTGGTTAAGGTTAAGGTTAGGGTTAGTTTTATGAGAAATAGGTTTAGGGTTAGGGTTAGGGTTAGGGTTATGAGAAATAGGGTTACAATTATGGTTAGGTTAAGGTTATGATTATGGTATTTGGTTAGGGTTAGGGTTACTATTAGGGTTTATGGTTTACCATTTAGGGTGAGGATACACTTAGGTTCTGGGTATGCTTTAGGGTCAAGGTTGGGGTGGGGGTTAGGGTTATGGTTAGGTTTAGCATTAGGGTTATGAGAAATAAGGTTAGGATTATGGTTAGGTTAGGGTTATAATTATGGTTTTTGATTAGGGTTAGGTATAGTTTAGAATTATGATTAGGGCCTATGGTTTACAATTTAGGGTTAGAAGTTATGGTTTTATTAGAATTAGAGTTGGGAATACAATTAGGGCTTATGGTTATGATTAGGGTTTTGGTTAGGGTTAGGGTTAGGGTTAGGGAAAGTTTAGGGTTACCATTATGGTTTATGTTTTAGTATTTAATAAGGTTAGGTTTATAGCTATGACTATTGTTATGATTATAATTATGTTATGGTTAGGGTTAAAGTTAAGGTTCTAAGAAATAAAATAAGGGTTAGGGTTAAGATAAAAAACCATAAACCATAATTGTAGCCCTAGCCATAACTACAACACTCTTATTATCCAATTCACATATTTATCTTTCATTAATCACCTACATTAACCATAACATAACCCTAAATCTAATCATATCCCTATTGCTAACCCTATCCCTAACACTAACCCTAAACCTAATAATAAAATAATTAAAAATCAATGTAATATTTACTTTATAATAATTATAAGATAGTTTTAACAATAATAAAATAGTAATATTATATATATTTATAATGACATATTAATAATCAAATAGTACTAATATTAATAATAATTAAATTAAATTAAAAATATAATAATATTTTACTAATTATAATAGTATAATACTTATAATAAATAAATAAAAATTATGTAAGGTGGAAATCAGTGAGATGCAAATAGATAAATGAATTAAATGTAAACTAATCTAACTCAAAACAAAAATAAAGATCCATGCTCATTACTCACAAAATCAAACTACGAAGAACAAATTCAAATGATGCAATCAAAAGAGACAAACAGAAAATGAATTCAATAAATGTAGCATTACCATCCCATGTTGGAATGTGTTTTCGAAGATGTTGGGTTGTTCATATCAATGTGAAGCCTCCATTGTGTGTGCAAAAGCTCCAAAGTCATGTGTGTGTTGATCTAAGATGTGTATAAAGCTTTGTCAAAATGTTGATTAAAATTTTTGCATTACTTTATCATGCAAATGATGTTGATTCTCTAATCATTTTTTAGAAGAAATGAGGTTGTTATATAGAATTTATGTTTTGAAATGAACGCTCGAGATCGCATAGTATAATATCTTGATCAACGGTTGAAAGTCATTGAGAGGATTTAGATGGGAATAATCAATGCAAATTGATTACGTAATTGGTGTAATTAAAGAAATCATTTTGAGTGTTCAATGGGATTGAGGAAATAGATTGAATAATATGTGGGATTGAAGAATAGATTGATCTATCAGGAATTAGATGGATCAGTTAGAGAATAGATGGATCAGCCAGCCAATCAGATCGAGCAATCAGGGGATCGTGATTTTCTCAATCATGAAAGTGGGTGACGATAATTAATTAATTAATCTTTTTGAGTTGAACATGCAAATAAAGTTTTACTTTTGTAAAAAATGTTGTGTTTGTTTCATTTGAACTTTTTGATGATTTTTTCAATAATTTATTTAATTATTCAAATTTAGGGGAAAGTGATTTTATTAAACTATTTTGTTTTAATAATTTAATTGACTTAGGGGAATAGGGTAAATTACCGACATAATTAAATAATTGATGTTATTTAATTAATCAAGAAGAATAAAGTTAGGTTAGGACTTTATTAAATAAATGAAATTTATTTAATTGGTCAAAAATGGTGAAAAAGTGAATTAATTAAATAATGTAATATTATTCAATTAATAGAGGAAATTAGGGTTTTTGATGTAATTGATGTGAAATGCAGTGATATTCGATGATAATTATGTCGACGATGAGAAAATGTCACTTAGGATGTGCAATAAGTGTTAAGTCAATTTTACATGTCTGTATTTTTCCCCTATTTGAGACAAAGTAGTGTTTGCTTTGTTTCAAATATTTTGATGTTAAGATCAAGATTTGAAAAAAAATTGTCGTAGAAAAATGGCCCCTTGTTATTTTCATTGCCTTTTAGGTCTTGTTTCATGGTTTTTGATATATTTTGCTTTGATTTTATGTTGTGACATGGCTTGAACATGAATATTTAGGTACTAAAATTCAAATAATGACATCTTGTGAAGGTGCCAAGAAGTGTTGTAAGACATTTCTACATTCTTCTAGACTCTATTTATTGTAATTCACTTAAAAATCACCTTTTCATCACTAATCAAGTCCTATTTTGAAGTGTTGTAAAGTCTTGTAACAAGATTTCATGTTTCTCTAGGAACATCTTCACTATTTATCCCTTTCTCATGATTTATTTGACCCCTTTATGCCCTCATATGCTTTAATTAAGTGTATTTTTGAATATTAACCGACAAATAACATTAAATACAACTTAATTCCTGACACATATTTTTAGGTCCTAGGTGGGACCCATTCGCCATGGGTGGTGAATGAGTCCCCCTTGGCTCCAAATTCAAAAAATTTAAATTTTTCTTTCGGGTTTTATTCAAAAACACTTGATGTCAACCTGTGATGAGTTATGAACGGTTAACAAAAGCACAAGTGTGTATAAATATGTGATTTTCACCTCATTTTACATCTCCTCATTCATTCAAGCATTCCACATCACATTTCAAGTATTCAAGCATTCTACAATATCAATTCAAGCAATAATCAAGTACTTTGGAGCATCCATGGATATTACTTTAGATTTGCATTATCAAGGGTTTGACCTAGGTATGCAGTTTTGACAAGATTTTTGGTGTTGAAGATTGGTAAACAAGTCAACTAGGGGCTTCAAGTCAACTCATTCATATTTCAATCTTGGAGAAGGTTTTCTATCCATTTCCTACATAATTGACTTCAGCAACCCGACAATCAGAGATTTCTAGAGCTGGTGTTGCAGAGTTGTCTCCTATTTTTTTAGAAATTTGGGAGAGGAATGATTCACCACCAATGGCGAATGAGTCCCACCTTAGGACTAAAATTCTGATTTTTTTCAGATTTCAAATCTCGATAATCAGAAACCAATTTTTGACACTTTTTTCACTAGTAGGAGTAATTCACCACCCTGGGCGAATGATTCCCACTGTGAAAATTTAGTGATTTCAGTCAGCATCCACAACATTCCAAATTCATCAGAGATTTCCCAGGTGCACTCTGCTTCATCTCATTTCTTTTTGTTCTGCATCATTTCTTCATTTAGATCATTGTTTGCATATCATAGTGTGTCTTCAAACATAGTTTAAATCTTAGCTTTTCATTCAAATTCACTCATATAGATCATTCAATTTCATTTAGTTTAGACAACATCCCACATAACACTATTTGAATGAACTAGTTAGCATTTTTGGCCCTACCACTCTCCTTTTAGGTGAAAAACCCTAGAAAGAGTTAGAGAAGTCCTAGAGAGCCAAAAATCAACAGTTCATTTCGGTGAACCTGCATTTTGAACACTTTGCAATTCTGATTTCATTTGCATCAACATTCAATTAGAAAATTGTTTTGTTTTTGGATTCTAGGACTTTTCATATTGCATTAGTGAAAACTTCATTTAGATTTCATTTTTGCATTGCATCTCATTGAAAAGCCTGAAAAATATGCATTTTGCATCCTTGATTGCATTCTGTAGAGCATTAAATTCATCTTAAAAATTTTGAAAAACACACAAAAACATCATACTGGGACTCATTCGCCACCCTGGGTGAATCAGTCCCTCTACACTTTTTAAACAGCATTTATGGCATTTTTTTTGGCATTTTCCTGCATTTTTGTTTTATGTTGTTAGATCTTTCTTACAGTTAGCAACATTTCTATTATTTTCATATTAGACCTCTTATATTACCTTTCATTTGCATTCACCTCTCCTTTGTGGTACTTGTATGAGTGTTTGGTGCCTCGTTGATTCTACTTTAGTGAGAAGAAGTTCTAGACTCATGGCTTCCCATGATAGCACTTTCGTTGTGGACCTTGGGATCTCATTAGCTCCTACTCCTAGTATGGACAATGGTGCATTAGGCACTAAAAATACCACTCCTATGCCTTCACCTTTCCATCCAATGAATGTTAACACCCACAACAATTCCCTCCCGCAAGAAAAGATCATTAATATTCATGAGGATTTTGCACATTTACAACAAGATTTGTCACTTGAAAACATTTCCACCACTACCATACCTGTCATTGACAATCTTCATCGTTTGATAGAAAGTGATGATGGCTTGCAAGTGATGAAGAGAATTGTCAAGATTTGCAATAAACATGCCTCTTCTAATACTCAATTTGCAAACATTCCTATAAGCCAAGGAGGACCTCAAGTTCCCCCCCTTCAACCATAACATCTATACCAACTTATACCAATCCACAAGTCCACACAACTATGCATGCGGCTACTTCTTTCCCGATTCCACCTAGCATTCCTACTTCTCTTGTGGCATCGCAAGTCCCCTCCACCACCTTCACACCTCATAGTATTCCTTTCTCTTCACCTAACATCACTTACACTCCATCACCCTTTTCTCTTCCGCCTTAACCCACTTACTTTGATCATGTTCATACACAACTCCTTAATATTGTTTCATCCATGTAACATCAACTTTTCACGATTAGCCAAGGTCAATCCACTCCAACCACATATCATGTCTGTAGCAACCCCTCATCCTTAGAAATCTTACATACCCTAATGCCATAAGGGATAGAAATTCCTTAGTTTGAGAAATACAAAGGTAAAGGAGACCCTGTCAACCATATTAATGCTTATACAACTTTGTGTGGTGACTTTTTCCTTGATGATAAATTGCTAGCCAAATTGTTTCCAAGGACCTTGAAAGATACTGCATTGGAATGGTTTTCCAACTTGCCCAATCATTCCATCTGTTCATTCAATGAATCGGTGGATGCTTTCATAAGTCACTTTCAAGTTCACATGACACCTAAAAATACAATGGTTGATCTCATGCATTGTAGAAAAAACACAGATGAAAAAGTAACATATTTTATCTCATGATACCAATCCTTGAATGCACAAATTGATGTCAATATTCTTGATGCACATCTGCAAAAGATGTTTATCAAAAACTTGCACACACACCTTTAGGATAAGCTAACAATGATGAAATTGCCTTTATTTATGCATTTATGCACAACCTTGTGTGAATACCATAACTTGGTTTCAAGTTGTGATTCAAAATCCACTTCTAACCGAGCTAAAAAACCTGAACACAATAATCAAAACCAAAATAACACACAAAACTTTTACAAACAAAATAGAGGCTTTTTACAGTTTAATCTACCTCCTCCTTCACAATCACAACCAACCCAACCAGCTCAAACTTAAGTGGAAGCTATTAAAATAGTGGTGCCTTATAACTATGGGGACCCGAAGAGACAATTTACTCCCTTACCCAATACCCTCCATAACACAATGAACCAATTAATTCAACAACGCATGCTCACTTTGCCACCCATCCAAACGCTTGACCAAACCAGCCATTACCACCCACCTTCAAACCTAATGCTTATTGTCATTTTCATCACCAGAATGGACATGACACTAAACAATGCAAGCATCTAAAACATTTAGTTCAAGACCTCATTGATTCAGGTCATTTGTCCATTGTGGGTGTTAATGATCAAGGCAATAAGTCTGTTGCACCCCCTAACCAGAATTTACAAATTTTCACCAATCCTATGCATAAACACACTACTTCATTTGCCAAGGCTAGCAAACCTTCAAATACTGATGTAATGACTATTGATACACATAATGAACAACATGATATACCTCCACCTATTACTAAAGATAGTCCTATTAATAAACTTGTGGCTATGATAGACGTTATCCCTCATAAGGGCCAAACCACTAAATCTCTTTATATCACTTTTTCTACTAAAGACATACTACCAAAGCTTCCTGATGGTCCTCTCTACATAGCTAGAAAAATCTATGATAAGCCCACTAATGGGATATTGATAGATCCTACTTGTGGTGAGAATGTGATTATAGAGGATTTTCTAGTATTACATGAGCTATATCAAGATGATTATAATAAACCAACTACATGGATTAAAACACATACTAGTTTTGCATGCCCTACAATCGAATTGATCATATTCCCTTTACATATAGGACCTAAAACTTCAGAGGTAACATTTTCAATTATTCCACAATCCAACCAATTTCATTTGCAGCTAGGCCACCCTTGGCTTCGCTCAATGAAAGCGGCCCCATCGGTTGTTCACGAGTGTTTGAAGTTTCCACATGGCAATGAGATATTTACCATACACCATAGTGGATTTAATCATTTATCATCTAAAGGTAACTTTTCATTAGAATCCTTTTGGCCTAAACCCATGGGACCCATCACACCTTGAAAGGACTTATTTTTCATAACCTACCAAAAATTCAAATCCAAAAAGATAGTTGAATTGTCTCTTCGTAATGCATCCACGTCCACTTCCACACCTCCTCTCATAGATGAAACCATGCTTCAACTTGAGTCTAACATTGAGAAAACCATACAACCTCCTGAACAACCACCCCTCGATACTTCCTAGCCATCGTTTAAATGACCAAGGGAAAATGAAACAACTCTTGTCATGCCTCCTCATATTAAACAAAGTGTATAAAGAAAAAGAGAAAGTGGTTGATCCATCCTCTTCAGTTTCTTTTGTTCTTCCGTCTTCAAAAGTAGAAGACCCTATGATGCCTCAATCCACTCTTACACCTCACCAACTCCAAAATAGAATTAAATGAAATTGCCTTGCTAGGGAACGTAGGGGTCATTGTTGTCTCCTTGCTCATCAGTCTCACATGGAAGAAAATAAAGAAAATAAACCTCTAACTTTGACAAAAGCAATAGATGACCACCCTCCTTCTCTTTACCTACCACAAGATAGTCTAGTGCAACAATCACAACTAAATGAACCAATCCAACAACCTCAGCTTTTGATACATCCATCCTTAGAAATCACCCTTCGTCCTCCCATTGTCATTAATCTTTATGATGATGATGATGATGATGCAAAAATAGAAAAAATAGATGAAGTGCATAATGATTTAAACTCTTTATTTTCATCTACAATGAGCTTAACAGATAAATCCTCTCCACCAAGTGAAGAACCTGGTACGACTCCTAGTTTGGTGCTTGCAAATCTTCCTTTGGATAGTCAACCACCCTCGCATTACACTGAACATGATTGGGAGGCAGACGACTTGTTAGATGGTTAACTTGCATTCACCTAACTAGCCATTTTGCTTTTCTCTTCTTATTTTTCCTTTTTTTTGTTTTCCTTTCATGCATCGCGTTCCCCTGTATCGTGTGTTTGATGTTCCCTCTCTTAGTACACTTCTTCTATTTGTCCCTCTATTCTTCTATTCATCATGCATTGTCTTTTTTACTCTTGTATTGTGTTATCCTTTGGGGATAACATAAAGTGTAGAGACGCCCTATGTCTCTTCCATGTTGACCCAAAAGGTCCCTATATTTTTCACTTTTGTTTTGTGTTCTCCTTTTGGGGATGACGCAAAGCGTAGAGATATCCTATGCCTCTTCCATGTTGACCCACAAATTTCCTTGTCTTTTTCACTTTTGTTTTGTGTTTTCCTTTTGGGGATGATGCAAGGCATCGAGACCAAAATTTCTCCTTCATGTTGACCCAAAATCTTTTTCATTTTCTTTTTCCTTTTCATTTTCTTTCATTTCACTTGTGTTTTCCTTTTGGGGACGATCCAAAGCATTGAGACCACAATGTCTCTTCCATGTTGACCCAAAATGAACTTTCTTTTTCCTTTGTTTTCGCTATCTTTGTGTCATTCTTCCAGTTCTATGTGCTTTGGGGAATGATGATAGTTTTGAGCTCTTTCATGAACACATTGTAACAATGAACATACTGACCCCAAATCCATAGATCCCTTATGTGTTTGGTATGCTTTATTTTCTGGGGGGAAACTCCCTTTCTTTGTTTTTTATTTTCCTTGAAATGACACAGCCTAACTTCAAAACATATGACTTGGCATAGGGCTTTCCAAGTTGGCTCTCATGTCTTGTTTTCTTTTTTTCTTTTTCTTTTCTTCTCTACTTTAAAGTAATTTCTCATAGAATGATGTGTAGAAATTCCTTTAACATGGAGGGCATACATTACCATTAATTCATGTGAATTCTTGGTTCCTAGTGTAGCCTTGTCATTTATATGATGCGTTTTTCACTTTGTGCATGACATTGGATGTGATGTCCTTCATAATTGTGATTTATCTCAGCATACTACATTCCTCTTGGTGTCTTGGTGTGATGCATTGCATCCCCTAAGTTGTGAATATACTATTATTTGATTGGTCCTCTCTTGGAGCTACATTAGACACAATGTTCCCTAAGTGACTAACCTTGCATGAACTAAACAAGACTCCAAACATTTTACACTTAACACCTTTAATTTTTTACAATTTACATTTTTGCATTTTACACTTTGTATTTTTGCTACCTTGCATAACGCAACTTGCATGCATGTGGTACCTTTCCTTTTGTTCATGACATTTTTCTTTGTGGTGCCTTGTTAAAGTTATCAGCAGGTGTAACTTTAATATGGTTGAGAAGGAAGCCCACCTAGTGACATGACTTTTCCCCATAGCCACCTTTGTGTTTGTGAGTGCATACCAACTAGCGTATGTATCTCACCTTTTGGGATTTCTCACCCTGTGGACGATCAGAAGTTTCATGGCCCTAGAGTGAGTACAGTCGGGCTTTCTCACCCAGTGGATCATTTTGTGTTCTCTCACCCCAGAGTGAGTACACATTCTCTTTTTCAAACAATTATCCTAGATCTAATCCACAACTAGTTGGATTGATGATTGAAGCTTCATCTGATTCATCTCAACACTTGTGTGTTCCTTTGTTCTTATGCTTAGTTTTCCATGGGATCTTCATCCTAGGGGCTTGATCATCCCTCTTGATCATTTTCATTCCATCTTGCTAATGTCAGTGCATTTGAACCCTCATCTCGATGTTCATGGTTACTTTAGTGTGAGTTTGAAGCAGGTTCATCCTCTCACTAAAGTGGGGGCTAAATGTGTTGTAGAAAAATAGCCCCTTGTCATTTTCATGGCCTTTTAGGTCTTGTTTCATGGTGTTTGATATATTTTTCTTTGATTTTATGTTGTGACATGGATTGAACATGAATATTTAGGTACTAAAATTCAAATAATGACGTCTTATGAAGGTGTTGTGAAGTGTTGTAAGACATTTCTACATTTTTCTAGACTCTATTTATTGTAATTCACCTAAAAAACACCTTTTCATCACTAATCAAGTCCTATTTTGAAGTGTTGTAAAGTATTGTAACAAGATTTTATGATTTTCTAAGCACATCTTCACTATTTATTCCTTTCTCATGCTTTATTTGACCCCTTTATGCCCTCATATGCTTTAATTAAGTGTATTTTTGAATGTTAACCCAACAAATAACATTAAATACAACTTAATTCCTTACACATATTTTCAGGTTCTAGGTGGGACCCATTCACCATGGGTGGCGACTGAGTCCCCCTTGGCTCCAAATTCAAAATTTTAAAATTTTCCTTTCGGGTTTTTATTCAAAAACACTTGATGTTGGCTTGTGATGAGGTATGAATGGTTAAATAAGGCACAAGTGTGTATAAATATGTGATTTTCACCTCATTTTACATCTCCTCATTCATTCAAGCATTCCATCTCACATTTCAAGTATTCAAGCATTCTACAACATCAATTCAAGCAATATTCAAGTACTTTGGAGCATCCATGGACATTACTTCAGATTTGCATTATCAAGGGTTTGACAAGATTTTTGGTGTTGAAGATTGGTAAACAAGTCAACTAGGGGCTTCAAGTCAACGCATTCATATTTCAATATTGGAGAAGGTTTTATGTCTGTTTCCTGCAGAATTGACTTTGGTAACCTGATAATTAGAGATTTCCAGAGCTAGTGTTGTAGAGTTGTCTCCTAATTTTTTAGAAATTTGGGAGAGGACTTATTCGCCACCAATGGAAAATGAGTCCCACCTTAGGACTAAAAATCTGAATTATGTTAGATTCTGGATCTCGACAGTCAGAAACTAGTTTTCGACACTTTTTCACCAATAAGAGGACTAATTTTCCACCCTAGGTGAATGAGTCCCATTGTGAAAATTCAGTGATTTTAGTCAACATCCACAACATTCTAGATTCATCAAACATTGCCCAGGTGCACTCTATTTCATCTCATTTCTTTTTGTTCTGCATCATTTCTTCATTTAGATCATTGTTTGCATACCACAGTGTGTCTTCAAACATATTTTAAATCTTAGCTTTGCATTCAAATTCACTCATATAGATCACTCAATTGCATTTATTTTACTTCATTTAGTTTAGAAAACATCCCACATAAAATTATTTGAATGAACTAGTTAGAATTTTTGGCCCTATCACTCTCCTTTTAGGTTAAAAACCCTAGAAGAGTTAGAGAAGTCCTAGACAGCCAAAAATCAACAATTCAATTTTATATGCCCCATTGTGCCCTGGTGTTTAGCGAAATGGTGGTAGAACTTTGTGATGCCCCCTCGATAGGTTGGTCGAAAATATCCATTTGAGGTCAAGCTCACGACACTATTTCATTTCAGTTTAGATGTGTAGAGGACAAAAAATTAAGTGTATAGGTCTCTTGCTTGATAGTTCAAATGTTCCCGAGAGGTCCTAATTTCAACCTAGCAGGGTTTCCTAGGTAAAAAATTAGGGTTTTAAGGGTTAAAATAGGTTATTAGGGTTCAAATTATCTCATTTTCACTTTGAGCCTATAGGAAATTCTTGCCTCTGGATTTCTTGTTTTATCGATTGTCACAGAGCTATGGTGAGGATTTAAGGAGCCCCACATTGTGTGGATGTGATTCACAAGTTTGGATGGCCTGTAGGCGTCGGTGCCCCAATATATACCATTTCATTTCTTATTTTTGTCTTTTTGTGTTTGCATAATTAATGCCTAAAGTCAAATTAGTCGAATGCATTAGGTTTAGGAAACTTTCGATTTTGCATCATTTTTATCACTTTTGATTTTTATGATTGGTTTATTTTTTTTTTTTTGCTCACACCTACTCAAAATGTGTGTATTTGACATTTATTTTCACTTTTTCTTTTTGTCGTCACCTGAATTTTACGCTTTTGATTTTTTGTCTTCATTTTGTTCACTTGCGTGATAAAATTTCACTTTTGATATACATATTCACTTTTAAATTTTTCACTATTGCCTTTATTTTCATTTTTGACAGCAAATTTATTGCTTTCACCTATCGTTAATGCTTTTTTAAAAAGTTTTTCGCTTTTGACAAAATGTTTTTGCTTTTGACTGTTTTGAAGTTTTAAGTATATTTGTTTTCCATTTGAGATGCATTTTACATTTTCATATTAAATCCTTAACATTGTGGGTTTAATTTTCGTAGGTAGTTCTCAATATTCTCCAGTCGAGGGAGTGACAACCACATGATCTGTTCGATTTGATCGCTAGTTTTCGGGAGCTAGAGAGAGATGTCCTAGATGTTTTCAAATTGCTACACATTTTCTATATGCCTACCATCATATTCCATAGAGAGATGATGACTACTCTTGTGTAGAGGTGGCACTCAAAGACCTCATCCTTTCATTTACCTACTGGGGAGGCTACCATCACCCTTGAGGATGTGTGGAGGATCCTTTGTATACCCATTGATAGAGAGCTTGTTACTTATTTCATTCAATGGGGTACCTATGCCATGTGCCAAGTACTTGGTGTGAGACATCTTCAGGTTCAAGAGGTGGAGATAGACTTGTCTAGTTTTGTGGGTAGTGTCGATACTATTTCACTTGTTCTATGTGTTTTGGTTATGGAGCTTATCATTCCTGATAGGTGAGGCTAGTAGTTTCCTATTGGTTGGGGTGTGTGCATCAAGAATATGTTTGAGAATGACACCTGCTATGCGTGGAGCTCGTGTCTCCTTGTGCATTTGTATAAAGATATGCACGAGGTTGTTCATCGTGGAGGGAGATCTATTTCTACTAGTGTCTCTCTACTACATGTATGGGCCTGGAAGCACATCCTAGTTGCTCGACTCGATGGTATTTTGGATCAAACTCTAGGGAATCCATATTCTTATTGTTCTAGAGATTTTCTTCACTATACATGTCCTCGACAACTTCCCTACTAGCATCATGTTTTTGATGATATGCTAGGTTTTGTGTGGAGACCATACTTGGATTGTTTACTCGAGAGATATCTACCCAATGGGGTTTTTTGATAGTTTAGAGAGAGATAGGGTCATTTTCTAGATGCCTATGAGGCTTTTTTTGGTCAAACTACTAGGGAGGTCCAAGTTTGGAGTTTATAGGCTAATCGCAATGCAGCTATTTCAAATTTTAGAGCTCTTGCCCCATTCAGGTGGGGTTGGCCAATCAGTTTAGTAGATCTTGGGACTACCCTAGATTTTGATCAATGGTGGGAACGACGTATTCCATTGAGATTCATAGATTCTTTTGGTGTTCCTATAGTAGGTAGAGTAGGAATTACTGGTCACCAAGGAGAGAGACAGTGTGTTGAGATCATTGTTGAGTAGCTTGCTAGGGCCCGATAGGATGGTGCATAGGGTGATCCGATGCAGCAAGATCAAGGACAAGTTCTAGTTCCTCCACCACCGCTTTGGGATGGATTAGTATAGTTAACATAGATGATAGCCATGAGGGATGTAGAGATAGTGTGGCAACAAGTTGTGGAGGCTCAAGTTGCTACTATGACAGTGGAGAGGGACCACTTGAGGGTGGAGCGAGACAGCGAGAGAGGGTGACGGCATCTTGCAGAGGCCCGGCTACGGGTGATTACAATAGAGAGAGATACTCTCAGAGTAAAGTGCGATGCCCTCCATGTAGAGTGAGATCAATTGTTACAAAGGGATACATACTATGAGACTCTTTATGATGCCTTTGTTCCTAGAGCATAGCAACGGCTATAGTTTGGAGAGCCTAGTACTACTACGGATATTGTGTCTAATAGACATTCCATTAGATAGTTTATCTATAGCCTGATCTTTAGAGTCCTCCTCCTCCGGTCAGGAAGTAGTTTATTTGTACTTGATCTTTATGATGTCTACTATTCAAATACTTATGTTGCAGACATGATTTTGTATATATATTCATCGACTCGTCTAAGGCCTGGAATATATGCATTTTTTGTATTATCATATCACACATGTTTCATTATGATGATGTACCTGACATTCTCACTTTTTATGATGATATATATGAGATATACATGCTTTTATTTGGCTTTATTATGTGTTATGTGATAATTATGGATGATGGTGTATGATTTATACATGCTTTTGTATTTTTTTGATGTATGCAATTAATGTCAATGGATGGATTGATCATATTTTATTTCATATGATATTTTATTATGTATATGATGGATGTTGATAGATGATGGATGTATGCCCTATACCTGATACATGATGTTTATTGCTTTATTATCATCATGATATGTATTGAAGAAATTGTGGATGCAGGATGGATATGAAATTAATGATATTGTTATGCAGGATGAATGTTTGTTAGTTAGAAGAAATATTTGATGATGGATAGAAATTTGATGTTGTTAGTTACTGATGAGTTTCTTTTACTTTGCTTGGAGGCTTCACATTTTTAACAATCTTTTTTGGGTATTAATAACCAAGGGGACTTTGTATCCATTGCGTGGACCTTGACTCAACATACAAAGAATATTATTGCTCATACTAGACATACAGAAACTTTGTTTAAAATATATGGTTAGGTTTTGTTAAAACTTTTCAGACCAGTTACATAGAGAGGTATGAAATACCTAACATGAAACTGCTACATGAATTATCTCAAAACAACTTCCATACACTCAATAAAGTAAGTATTCATCATGGTAATATTACAAAAACATCTTACAAATAGCAAACCAAAATGATGTGCAATTGCCCCCATTCCTTCTTCTCTAAATCCTTATGGACATCCTTGAGAGATCTTAGGAATGAGTCAATAAAATAAATCATAAAGATAAGACTATAAAAGATAAAACAATGTTACAGTATCACTTTCCATATCTATTTTGAGGTTTCAGGCTATTATCCTTTATTGATCATGTCTATCATAGGAACATATCCGTTTAGGCATATCTCAGGATGTTGTTGGAGAATTGTCAAAAAATAGGTAGTTAACACTTTGTCATTGTTTTTTTCTGCTTGTAATCAAAGCTTTATGATTGTTTTCTTGAAATTTTTAGCTTTTGATGTTTTCTCTATTTGTTTGTCTCTTTTTTCAAATGGTGAATGTGATGATTTGTTTATTATGGATGAAAATTTTATTGCGGATTGTGATGATGGGGATAGGACTTTTTTTATATTCTAAGTTTTATGATGTTTTTTTTGTTGTTTTCAGGGGACTAACCTAGGGCCTCAGGGGCTCATCAAAGATAATCCTTGCCTACATTGTACATGCAGAGGCTCGTAGTTCTCTTGGTTTGACAATAACATTTTTTTGATCTTTTCTTTTTTTTCAAATGTTTTTGGATTGTGTTTTTTTTTACTAAGTTGAAATAAAGCATGATAGAAATCTAAGTGGACTAACCTAAGGCCTCGAGGGCTGATAAGCCTTGCCTATGTTGTACATGTAGAGACCAAGTAGTTTGAATGGTTTGACTCAAAGCATAACATGTTTTTGTAATTCAAACAACGTTGATAACTTGGATTGATATTCCACTTTTATTTCTAGAGGATATGTTGTGGGAAATCTAGTTGAACTAGCCCTAAGGTTCAAGAAAATGTTGATATCTTAGACTTTTGAGTGAAGGAATAATCCAAATTTGTTTTCATTTTGTCATTTTTTAGATGTTTTTTATTTTTTTATTTTCTAGATGTTTTTTATTTTGTTGTGTTTTTTTTTTGTTTTTATTATTTTCTAGATGTTTTTGATAGTTTTCGATCATGATGGGATGCATAAGGATCTAATATGATATCAATTTCAAGAAGTTTCCCCCAATTTGAGGTAAGAGTACCTTCCTTAATTAGTTATCAAGCCATGGTTCAACACATGTTTTATTATGGTACGAATGGGTGGATGCTTTGGATAATTTTGATAGATAACAATGCAAGTCCTTTTCAAACACAATGCCCGTTCATCAAGTTTTCACTATGATACATGTTCTAGAAGTACCACAAAGTGGATTTCACTTAAAGAACATTTTATTTCTCTTTACTGTTTTTCTTTATTTATTTATTTATTTTGTTTTTTATATATTTTATTTTTTTGGATTTTTACCCTTTTTTGTGGGGTATTTTGATGTGCTTTTAAGTATAGAACCTCTTGAGGCGGTTTTTGTTTAGCGGTTCGGCTAAGGGTTCTCCTTCAAGAGTAGCCAACTGATAAGCTCCAAAATTGTAGCTTGTTGTGATGATGAAAGGGCCTAACCAATTGGGTTCAAACTTACCTTTGTCATCTTGATTCAACTGTACCTTCTAATTCTCTTTGAGTACCAAGTCACCGACCTAAAATTTTTTGTCCTTGATATTTTTATCATAGCTTCATTTCAGCCAATTCTAATAAACCTAAAGTTGGATTAACATGCTCAAATACCTTTTGTCTAGGAGTTCCAACTCATTTAATCTGGATACCTGATACTCCTTTTTGTTGACCATGCCTTTTAGTGACAATTTGCAATGAGGGGATTTTAACTTCGATACGTAAGACAACTTCTAATCTATAGACCAAGGAGAAAGGTGTGGCATCTATAGGTGTTCGGATACTAGTTCGATAAGCCCATAGAGTTGGGTTCAACTATAAATGCCAATCACGGTCAACATCATTAACAGTCTTCTTTAGTATCTTTAGGATGGTTTTTTTAGACGCTTCAACCTGACCATTTCCTTGGGGGTAGTAGAGCATGGAGAATCTGTGTTGGATATAAAATTTGGAACAAAGCTCTTGGATGTCTTGATTCTTGAATGGGGTTCCATTATCTATTATGATGGTTTGGGGAATTCCATACCTAAGAATTAGATAATTCAAAATGAACTTTGATATCTATTTTCCTTTGATGTAGGTCAATGGAATTACTTCTATCCATTTGGTGAAGTATTCAATTGCAGTGATAATAAGCTTATGCCCATTAGAGGAAGCAAGAGAAATATTACCTACCAAGTCTAATCCCCATTGTGAGAAAGGCCATGGTGTTGTGATGGGCCTTTGTACCATAGAAAAAAGGAAACTTTCTTGACATGGGAATAATTGATGATAAATTGGACTTAATGAGGCCTTGATTCAAGATTTGTGAGGAATTTTATGTATCTACACTAAGTCTTGGACCCTTGAAAATTGAATAACATACTTTTATTGATGTCTTGTAAAGGTGTTGTAAAGTGTTGTAAAGGACTTTCACGCTTATCTAGACTTAATGAACCCATTTCTCCCTAATTCAAAATTATAAAATGTGTTTAATAGCATTATCACATCAATCTAGAAGACTTATAACTTAAAATTAATGATAATGTAGTGTTGTAATTTGTTTTACACATTCACATTGGATATTGTGTCGTTCTAGGCTAAGTGGACCTCATTTTAGTGTTGTAAAGTGTATTTAATCACACTTTCACATTGAATTTTGTGTCTCAAGCCCTAATTACTCTTTACATCATCATTAATAGGCCCCTATTAACCCATATTACGCATCCTAAGGCAATATTTGATAAAATACCTGACAAAGTTGCAATTTAAACCTTATTTCCTTATCTCCTGGCATCTTAGCTGGCAAAATGGCCCCTGTGGGACCCATTCGCCATCCATGGAAAATCAGTCCCATCGAGGTGGTACCCATTTTCCATCCATGGTGAATTAGTCCCATCCAGGTGGGACCCATTCGCCATGGGTGGCGAATGAGTCCCATTTGGTCCAATTTTGACCTTTGATCGGGAAATTTTAGAATTTAAGTTTAATCTTACTTCACTTAAGCCTTAGGGATCCAATTTTTGGGTTGATAAGGTGAATTTCCTATAAAATCAACTCTCTAAACCCTAAATCACATCTATTCTTCATTATTCACCCATCATTCTTCCATCTCAAGACAAGTACGTTAGGGCTTCATCATTTTAAGGCATTGAGATATCAATTTTCAGACATTCAAGGGTAGAATATTCATGCTTTGATATAGAAATTCAAGATCAATCATCATGGCAAGGTAATCAACTCCATTATTGCATGTTTCATTACTTTCTTTCATCATTTTGGTTTAATTACCTAAAAGGGGTTTGACCAAGGCAAACCCCCATGCCCTAACATTCAACATTTCTCTTTCTGATCTTGTGTGTTTGTAGATTTAGACATCTTGGAGGATTAGAAATCATTGAAGATTGCATTGTAAAAAAATTTAAGTCTTATCTTCATTGTCTAAGGAAAAATATCAACAAAAACTTACTTCTGGGTTTGGAAATTGGAGTTTTGGGAGCGGACACATGTAGAGAACCAAAGTACAGATTGGGATCTCTTATTTCTTCTTTTGAATATTCAAAAATTTAAAAGTGGACTCATTCGACATCAGTGGCGAATGAGTCCCATTTCCAGGACTGAACAGGGTTTTCTACATTTCTGGATACCCTTTTGTCCAAAATGGGTTCCATCTTAGTTTTACAGAACTAGGACTAATTCGGCCACTTTCAGTTTGGTTCATTTTTGTTCAGATTTGCATTCATTTCTAGGTGTTTTTGTATTACACAATGTGTTTTCAAACACTTCACATTTCATTAGTTTTGCATTCATAATCAATCAATTCTATCAATTAGCTACATCTAGATCATTACATTTATTCATATTTCCATCATACATACATTAGATTGAGTGAACCACCTAGATTTTGTGGTGTGGGATCTATCTCTTTCCTTTAGGTGAAAGACCCTAATTAAGCAAAAGAGACATAGCATTTCACACCCCTAAAATCTATGGTTCATTTTGGTGAACCTACTTTTCGAATACTTCTCTTTTCTGATTTGGATTCCTTCATCATAGATCTAGCCTTGCATTGACTTTGCATTAGGGTTTGCATTAGTTAATTGGCATGCTAGGTTTCAAATTTTGCATTCATAAAAAGTGCATTTTGGTTGCATTGTTGGCATCTAAATTCATTCAAATTTTCTAAAATTCTACAGTTTTAACTGAGGTTTGCATCATAGCACTTAGAAAACATCAACATCCATCAAAAATTTCTAAAAATTCTGAAAAAAGTCCATACTGGGACTCATTCACCACCTTGGGCGAATCAGTCCCTTTTCACCCCTAAAACTACCCTTTACAGAACTGGAAACCTTGTTTTCAATCTTTTGTTTGGTACCTTTACCTACCTATATCAGTTAGCTGATTTTTTGTAACATGCATTTTATTATATTTAGCTTAAATTAGCCCATTTCATGCATGGTTTAAATTTCACATTTGCATTTTTATATTGTTACATATCATAATCAGTCAATTATCATCTAAAAATTGCATTTCATTTCAGTCTTTTACATAGAATTTTTACTTATCATAGATTGTTATTTCAAAATGTTAGTTTCAATCTTCTCCAAATTTGCAAAGAAAAATCTAGTTAACAGGCATTCTAGTCCTTCATTCAATGCATTCCCTAGTTATGATAGTCTCTTAGCACAAGAGAATGAAAATGTTAATGCTTGTCTTAAACTTACACTCTCTACTATCTCTCCTATTTGTGTGGATGATGTGTTAGAAGGAAATTCAAACATAGATAAACATAATGATCATAATTTTACTTCTCCTAATACCTCTCCTTTTAGTGACGAAGGTATCTTGGTGAAAGAAAGTACAATCATTGAGCATCATGAAGGTCTTGTTTGTCCTTCTCCTCCTTCCCCTTGGGAAGATAGTATAACAATACAAGATGAATGCATTTCCACCACTTTACTTAGTCTCCAATCATCTCCCAACACCTCCCCTATGTGTCACAATTCTTTTGAGAATGATCATGACAAACACATTTGTGAGGAGAATATGTTGGTATCAAGACACCAAATGATTGAGAGTTATAGCATTATTTCTCTCCTTCCTAATGTTCCTAACAATTGGAAGGGTTTATTTGAACAAGATCCAATCATTAATGCATATGAAAATCCTAGTTGTCCTCCCTTTTATGTCTCCCCTCTTTGTGATGAAGCTTCTTTACAACATCCAACCATGACATGCGATGCACCTCTTGATTGTCACTTTCCTAAAAGCTCTACTACTAGGGTAAACATTATGGCACAAGAAAATGAGATTATGGACAACAATCAAATTTTTCCCTCTCCTAATATCTCTCCTATTAGTGAAGACGATATTATGGTGTTACACAATTCAATCGATGAGGACCACGAGAATATTATGTGGGAAAACATAATAGAACAAGACAATTCAACCATGGATAGCTCCCTTACTTACGATGACAACATTTTGGACGAAAAAATCCTTGAATGTCAAGAACATTTCGATTGTCGTTCTCCTCACAACCCTCCACCTAGGGAGACTATTATGGTGCAAGAAAATGACATGTCTTCCTTAGGGATATATCAAACCAAGACCGTCAAGGTTATGCATGCACAAGTGTCCATTACATCCCCCTTGATCAATGAACTACCTACTAAACCATAGATTTTTGGGAATGAGGTTTATAGACTACTCTTGCACTCTTAGGATGTTTCACCTAAAAGGAGAGAGATAAACCCCACTAAAAATCAATGTGGTTCACTCAATATAATGTATGTATGATGTGATTAAGACTAAATGAGATTATCTAAATGCAACTAAGTAATGTAATTGACTAATTATGAATGAGAAACCTAAGAAATATGCAATGTTTAAAAACACAATGTGATATGCAAGCATGAACTAAAAGATGAACAAATGCAAAACAGAATTGAAAGAAGGCTCAACAGAGTGCACCTAGTCAATGAATGATGAATCTAAAGTGATCTAAATGCTAACAGAAATCGGTGAAAATCACCAATGGGACTCATTCACCACTGATGGTGATTTAGTCCTGCTTCTGGCAAAAACTTTTGGGAACTGGTTTCTGACTGTCAGGATTCAAAATTTGACAAAATCACCTTTTCCAACCTTGAGGTGGGACTCATTTTCCACTGATGGTGAATCAGTCCTCTCCTAAAATTCTATGAAATCAAGGACCAATTTTGTAGTAATAGATCTGAACTTGTCTTCTTGTTAGGTTGATGGAGTCAAATCTACAGAAAATGAACTGTAGGTTCTCTCCAAGCTTGAAATAGGGTTGATTTGACTTGAAACACTTTGTTGACTTCTTGACCACCTTTCGACACCTAATTGCTTGACAAACCTGCATACACAAGTCTTCAGACACACATGCAAAAGGGGGGAAATGGTTAAGGGTTAGGTTATAGGGATTTTCCTTGGTCAAATCCCACTTTGGTAATAAAATCCATAATGAATAAATAAAATGAAATGAACAAGGGAAGATGAATAAACAACATGCAAATGTCCTAAACTCACCACAACCTTATTGAAGAAATCTGAAGTTATGTCAATGGCTTCTCCAGCATACTTGATTGATGCTTGATTGAATGATGCAAAGTGATCAAATGCTAATTGAATGTTTGAATAAATTAGTGAATGAATTAGGTGTAATATGAGGAGAAAAACACTTATTTATGCACACTTTTTCCTTAGTAACCTGATGATACCTCATCACAGGCCGACATAAAGTAATTTTGAATAAAAACACAAAAGAAAATTTGAAATATTTTGAATTTTAGCCAAGAGGGACTCATTCACCACCCATGGTGAATTGGTCCCACCTTGCGCTTGAAAGTGGGTGTCAGGAATTAAGTCACATTTAATGTTGTTTGTCGGGTTTACATTCAAAAACACACTTAATTAAGCCTTATGAGTGCATAAAGGGGTCAAATAAAGCACAAGAAAGGTGTGAATAGTGAAACTAAGCCTAGAAAAGCATGAAATCTTGTTACAAGACTTTACAACACTTTAAAATAGGGCTTGAAAAGTGATGAAAAGGTGATTTTCAGGTGAATTGTAATGAATAGAGTCTAGAAAAGTGTAGAAATTTTTTACAACACCTTCACAAGATGTCACAATTTGAATTTTAAGGACCTAATGTGAATGTTTAAGGCACATTGCAACATTAAATCAAAGAAAAATGGACCAAGCATCATGAGAGAAAGACGTAAAAGACCATGAAAATTTCCAAGAGCCATTTTTCTATGATACATTTAGCCCCAACTTTAGTGATAGGATGAACTTGCTTCAAATTCACACTAAAGTAGCCATGCACATCGAGAAGGATCCAAATGCACTTATGTTAGCAAGATGTAATGACAATGATCAAGAGGGATGATCAAGCCCCAAAGATGAAGATCCTGTGGAAAACTAAACATAAGAACAAAGGAACACAAGTGTGAAATGAAAGAAGAAAAGGGGGAATTGGATTGAGCTTTGAATCATCTGCCCAGCTAGTTGTGGATTAGATCTAGGTTGTTTGTGAGAAAAAGAGAATGTGTACTCACTTTGGGGTGACAGAACTCATGGCAGTCTGCCAGGTGAGAAAACCCAAAAAGGTGAAGTGCATACGCTAGTTGGTATGCACTCACAAACACATAGGTGGCTATGGGGAAAGTCATGCCGCTAAATGGGCTTCCCACTCAACCATATCAAAGTTATACCTCCTGATAACTTTAACAAGGCGCCACAAAGGAAAATGTCGGTTCATGCTTCATGAGACAAGAAAATATTTGTATGCTTGGAACTCTTAAACAAAGAGGAAGGTACCACAAGGATGCAAGTTGTGTTATGCAAGGTGGAAAATATATAAAATGAAAAAATGTAAAAATGTAAAATGTAAAAGATATTCAAAGGAGTCTTGTTAAGTTCATGCAAGGTTTGTCACTTAGGGGACATTGTGTCTAATGTCTCCAAGAGAGGACCAATCAAAGAATAAAATATTCACAACTTAGGTGATGTAGTGTGTCGCATTAGGCCACTAAGAGGAATGTAATATCCTAAGATATATCACACTTATGAAGGACATCACACCCAATGTCATCCACAAAGTGACGAACGCGTCATATGAAGTGACAAGGCTGCACTAAGAACCAAAAATGCAAATGGAATTATGCCAATGTATTCCCCCCACTTTAAAGTAATTGCTACACACCATTCTGTGAGCAATTACTTTAAAGTAGCAAAGGAAATATGCAAAAAGAAAACAAGACATGAGAGCCAACATGGAAATCCCCTATGCCAAGTCATATGTTTCTAAGTTAGGTTGCGTCATGTAAACAAAAAAGAGAACAAAAGAAAAGGAGGTTTCCCCCCACAAAGGAACACTCCAAACACATAAGGGATCTATGGATTTGGGGTCAGTATGTTCATTGCTATGATGTTTTTATTAAAGAGCTCAGAACTATCATCATTCCCCAAATACACATAGAATTGGAAGAATGACACAGAGAGGGAAAACAAAAGAAAAATAAAGTCTATTTTGGGTCAACATGGAAGAGACAAATTACAGTCTCAATGCTTTGTGTCATCCTCGAAAGGAAAGCACAAGCGAAAAGAAAATGAAAAGGAAAAAGAAAAAGGAAAATATTTTGGGTCAACATGAAGGAAACATTTCAGTCTCAATGCCTTGTGTCATCCCCAAAAGGAAAAACACAAGAAAAAGATAAAGAAAAAGGGAAAAGGGATAATTTGGATCAACATGGAAGAGACATAGGGCATCTCAACACTTTGCGTCCTCCCCAAAAGGAGAAACACAAAACTAAAGTGAAAAAGGAAATGTATGACATATAGAAGAATAGAGGTACAAATAGAGGAAGTGTACAAAGAGAGAGAACATCAAACGCGTGTTACGAGGGAACACAATACGCACATAAAATCACACCAAGGAAAAATAAAAAGAAAAATGTAAAAAGGATAGTAAGGAAAATGCAAGTCAACCATCTAAAAATTCATTTGCCTCCCAATCATGTTCAATGCATTGCGAGGGAGGTTGACTTTCCAAAGGAAGAATTGCAAGTGCCAAACTAGGATATGTACCAGGTTCTTCACTTGGTGTAGAAGGTTTATCATTTAAGCTCATGGTAGATGAAAATAAAGAGTTTAGATTGTTATGAACCTCTTCATCTATTTTTGTGATATCCTCATCATCATCGCCATCAAGATTGATTACGACAGGAGGATGAAGGGTTATTTCCAAGGAAGGATGTATCAAAAGTTGTGGTTGTTGGATCAGATCATTTTGTTGTGAAGGTTGGATTGTACTATCTTTTCATGGGTCAGGAGGAGGAGGGTGATCATCTATTGTTTCTTTCAAAGGTGGAGGTTGGTTTTCTTTTTTTTCTTCCATTTGAGACTGATGAGCAAGGAGACGATGACGACGACTACGCTCCCTAGCACTACAGTTTCATTTTATTTTATTTTTGATCCATCATAGGTTCCTTTCTTCTAGAGGGGGAAGAATGGAAGAAACTAAAGAAGATAGGTCAAACACTTTCTCTTTAGCTTTATGAACTGTAGATTTTTGGCACCACAAGGCTCTCTAGCTCTTTTAGGGTTTTTCACCTAAAAGGAGAGAGGTAGGCCAAAAATGTTATCTAGGTTCACTCAAATAAAGGATTGTATGATGTTTATATGACTAAATGAAATTATCTAAGTGCAACTAATTGATTAAGTATGCAAGATTTAAGATTTATGACTTGTTTGAAAACACATTGTGTAATGCAAAAATGAACTAGAAATGAATGCAAAACTTAACAGAAGTGAACCAAACTGAAAGTGTGCACCTGGAATGTGGATAAGACTAGAAATGGATTCTGGAATGTTGTTGATGCTATTTTCTAGGCCTGGTGGGACTCATTCACCATTCTAGGTGAATCAGTCACAGTTCTGCAAAACTGAGTCGAAACCTGTTTCTGACAAAAGGGTATCTGAGAATGCAGAAAACACAAAATTGACCTTGGATTGGGACTCATTCTCCACCCATGGTGAATGAGTCCACTTTTTAATTTCTAGAATTTCAAAAGTAGAATCTAGAGCTTCCGATCTACACTTTGACTTCCTATAGGTGTCCACTTTCGAAACTCTGATTTACAGGTCTGAAAATGGGTTTTTGTTGATATTTTGAATTTTTGAATGAGAAGACTTTAGAAACTTTTAACTTGATCTTCAATGATTTCCAAGCTTCCAAGATTCCTAAATTAGCAAAAAAATAAGACAAGAGGGAGAGAGATGTTGAATGTTAGGGCATGGGGGTTTGCCTTAGTCAAACCCCTTTTAGGTAATTAAAAAAAAATAGAGAAAGAATGTAGTGAAACATGCAATAATGGAGTTGATCACCTTTCCATGATGTTTGATCTTGAAATTTTGTGGCAAAACATGAAGAATCTTCCCTTGAATGTCTGAAAATTGTTATCTTGGTGACTTGCAATGATAAAACCCTAGCTTGCTTGAGAAGATGAATGATGAATGAGTTGTAAAATGAGTTGAGAGATGTAAATTAGGGCTTAGAAGGTTGTATTTATATTAAATTCATCTATTTTACCCATTAATACCTCATCACAAGCTAACATGAAAAAATTTTAAACTTAAATTTCACTTTTTTCCCACTCAAAAGTCAAAATTGGGCCAAATGGGACTCATTCGCCACACATGGCGAATGGGTCCCACTTGGATGGGACTTATTTTCCATTCATGGTGAATGGGTCCCACAAGGGCCAATTTGACAACTAAGATGCCAAGCAATAGGGAAATAAGGTTTAAAATGCAACTTTATTGAGTATTTGATCAATTTAGGCCTTGAGATGCACAATATGGGTTAATATGGGAGTATTAGTGATGATGTGAATGTAAAATAGGGCTTGGGACATAGATTTCAATGTGAAAGTGTGATTAAGTACACTTTACAACACTAAAATGAGATCCACATAGCCTAGGAAGGCACAAGAACCAATGTGAATGTGTGAGACACATTACAACACTAGTTTAGCATTAAGTTTATTTTACAAGCCTTCTATATTGATGTGAAGATGCAGTTAAACACAATTTATAATGTTTAATTAGGGAGAAATAGGTTCATTAAGTCAAGAAAAGCATGAAACAACACTTTACAACACCTTTACAAGACATCGTTAAAAGCATGTTATTCTATTTGCAAGGGCCCAAGACCTAGTGTGGATGCACAAAATGCCTCACAACACTTGAATCAAGGCCTCATTAAGTCAAATTTATCATGAATTAATCCCATGTCAAGCAAAGGGTACTTTTTTCTATGGTGAATTTAGCCCCCACTTTAGTGAGAGGATGAACTTGCTTGAAACTCACACTAAAGTAGACATTCAGGAGAGAACCAAGTGTATAGATACAGATGACAAAGAATGACTAAGATCAAAGGAGGTTTTGCAAGCCCCCAAGATCGAAGATCCCAAGTCTAACCATCAAGATATGAAACCATGCAATGGCAAGAAAGAGAAAGAGGAAAAAGGTGGATCAAGCTTGGATCATTTTTCCAACTAGTTGTGGATTATATCTAGGATTGTTTGTTTCAAAAAGAAAATGAATACTCACTCTAGGGTGATGAAACTCTTTCCTGTCCACCAGGTGAGAAGTCCACAACATACTCACTCTAGCACCATAGAACTTCTAATTGTCTGCGGGGTGATAAATCCTAAAGGTGAGAAACATACGCTAGTTGGTATGCACTCAAACACATAGGTGGCTATGGGGAAATTTGTGCCTTAGAAATGGATTCCTGCTCAACCATACCAAAGTTAATCTCCTGATAACTTTAATAAGGCGCCACAAAGGAAAATGGTTTTCGAGCTCTATGAGGTAAGAAAAACTTCGTATGCTTGACACTCATAGACATTGTTAATGCAAAATAGTGTAAGGATTGTTCAAAGGGATTTTTCTTAATTTGTGCAATGCTTCATCTTAGGGAACATCATGCTCAATGTCTCTAAGAGGGGATAAGTGCAAACAATCTCATCTTGTTTCCAAGAGAGGACAAGTGCAAGGTCTCATCCTAGGGAACAATGTGCCTAATGTGTCCAAGAGATGGAATCGTAAGAGAAAGAAAATCACACAATGAAATGTGAGTGGTGATGTATGCCCCCACTTTAAAGTGGTTGCAAACACCAGTACTGTGATAAATTTCCTTAAAGTAGAAGAAGGAGACATGAGAGCTTACTCAGAAAGCCCTATGCCAAGTCATATGTTTCTGGTAATCTACGTCATGAAAAAGGGAAATATGTCATATGCGATCCAACTTAAGGCATGTCATCCACATCCCAATATTTCTCTTATGGATTCATGTAAGGTTAACAACTAGCCAAAGGAGGAAACCACAAGTGACATACGAGGATAAGGTTGCATAACCCCTTGCCCCCACTGAGTGCAAGACAAGGATGAGCCAAGACAATTGATTAAATGTTTGCAAGAGTGAAAATCAATATCAATCAGAGGATTTAGGTGCCCTCACAGAAGGAAGAAAAGAAAACTCCTGAAAATGTTGGATTTTATGACTCAAAGCCTTACATTCATTAGTGGAATGACCATGAACTCTATGATAGGCATAGAATGAAGTCTTGGCATAGGATTTCTTTTGAGTTCTTGGGGGAAGGGTGATCAAGTGATCTTGGAGGAGTCTTGACAAGATACACTCTTGATCAAGAGGAGAAGGTGGTCTTGTGATTTGTTTCAAAGATACATCTTGCTTAGTATTGGATGTCATACTTACACAAGTTTCTCTAGATTGTGATATTTTATTCTTCCCATTATAGGAAGGTATAAAATCTAATGAATTCAAATCATGGGCATTTTGCGAGATGATATTGACATTAAGTGAAGGTGTAGTTGTGTGTTGTATGTTTGGTAAAGGATGATGTTCAAAACCACTAGTTGTTAAGGATGATTTAAGAGTGTGTTGTGTGAGATTGTTGATGTCGAGTGAAGGTTTTGACAAAGGACAATAACCAAGACCATGAGTCATTTTTTGTGTGTTAGGGTTGATAGGGTTGCATATACCTTGTTTGTTGGCACCACATCCTTTTCCACTATATCCAAGTTGTTTCACGAGCTCATACCCTTTTCCATAAAGCTTTTTCATGGCTTTAGAATTAGGTGGTTGTTCATTATTGTGTTCGTCAAAGGTTGTTGTGTAGTTTGTGGCATTTTCTAAAGTGGTCGAGGTGGATGCTTTTGAAAGGTTGTCTAAATTTTGCATTGACATGATGTTTGGTTGTTCTTGTTTCTCATATTTATTTATTTTTATTATGTATTCGCCGATAAACGATGGTGTGAATTCTAAGGATCCCCAATCATCACCAAATAATTTAGACATTGATTCCTCATTATTTTGTTCTATTTCAATAGGTTCTATATTGGATGTTGGAATCAATGTTTTTTAGAGGACTTGTAGCTCCTTTTTTAAGCTGCAAGCAACTTTTAGGCTTGGGATCTGCTTCAATGTGATAAATTTTATTGTTATAGACATATTTCATTATATGATGAAGGGTTGAAGGCACTACATTCATCTCATGAATCCATGGTCTGCCTAAAAGAAGATTATATGAGAGATCATAAGGCATGACATGAATAGGAGTTTGCAAGGTAACCACCCCAACTGAAATAGGAAAAGTGATTACACTGAGCGGTTGCTTTTTTGTATTATCAAATCCTCAAATAGATAAAAAATCAGGTTTTATTTGTGACTTTTCAACATGCAATCTATCAAGGAGATTCACACTACACACATTAAGGGAAAAACCATTATCAATAAGGGTTGGTTACGGTGGTTGCCAATTTTTTTGAGTGTTATATGTATGAGCAACAGTATTATAACTCATTTATTGTGACACATTAGTTTGAGGTGGGTAGAGGGTGAATTCAGGTTTATGTTGAGGTTGTTGTTTGTGTGAAGGTGGATAAAGAGTAAACTCGGGTTTAGGAAAAGGTTTATGTGACGGTGGGTAAAGGATGATTTGAGGTTGAATAATATTAACATCCTTTGGTGAATGAAAGTATAACATAGATGCTTCATCTCCTTTCAAGGGCATAATATGATTATCAATGTTATCTTTGCCTTGTATGATGAGATTCTCCCTAGAAGGAAAGTTTTTATGAGAACAACAAGCCTCATGTTCTTGATAAATAAGGCTTGGTTCATCCAAACTAACTTCATCACAACTAAGGGAATTATTAATGGTTGAATGTGTGTGATGATGGATAGTGGGTAGAGGAGAAGAAGAATCTATTTGATTCTCGAATGTTTTTTCTAAGGTCTCATTCTCTTGTAACATATGATCTACCTAACTAGGAGAGCTTGTAATATGTTCATCCAAGTTTGAGGTTTGTAAAGTAGCTTCATCACAAGTGGGGGAGACATCAAGTGAAGGACCAATATGGTTGTCAAATAGATTTTCCCAAATTGGAGGAGCATTAGGGAAGGGAGGATCGAGGGTTTCATTATTCTTAATAGGGATGTCTTCTAACACCAACCTATCCTCTTTACATCGAGGAGGGATATTAGGAGAAAGACAAGGTTGATTGTCATGACCATGGAGACTTGGTAAGGTGATGTTTAGGAATGTGTCTATGATCTCATGTTCTTTTTTTCTAACATCGTCCAAAGGGGAATAAGGAAATGAACAATTAAGACCTTCAATGCTTGTAACTTCCTTCACCAAGATACCTTTGTCATTAATAGGAGAGGTATCAGGAGAAGAAAAAGTATGTGTGTTATGATAGTCTACATTACCATTCGCACCAATCAGAAATGTAATATTAAGGATTGTACTAATGTTTTGATCATGTTTCTTAAATTCCTCATTGTGGTAATCAAAATTGAACTCATAAGAGGGAATGTTGTACTTATACAATCCATTATTAACGAAATCAAAGCCACATCTTTTGAAAGAAAACATGCTATGATGAAAAATTACAATGAAATGACTTAAAAGGAAATGCAATTTTCAGTTTTTAAGTAAGCTAATTTTCTATTTACACAATGCAACAATCTGAAAATGAACCATAGATTTTTGGGACTAGGAATGCTAGGTCTCTTTTGTTCAATTAGGGTCTTTCACCTAATTAAAAGAGATAGATCCCATACCCAAAATCTAGGTGGTTCACTCAATATAAGATATGTATGATGAAATTATTCCTAAATTCAATGTTCTAGATGTAGCTAATTGATAAGATTGATTGATTAAGTATGCAATATTTAAGATTTATGACTTGTTTGAAAACACATTGTGTAAAGCAGAAATGAACTAGAAATGAATGCACAACTTAACAGAAGCGAACCAAACTGAAAGTGTGCATCTGGAATGTGGATGAAGATTGGAAATGGATCTAGGAATGCTGCTGATGTTTTTTTTTAGGCCTGGTGGGACTCATTCGCCATTCTGGGCGAATCATTCCTAGTTCTGCAAAACTGAGCCGGAACCTATTTATAACAAAAGGCTATATGAGAATGCAGAAAACACAAAACTTACCCTCAATTGGGACTCATTCACCACCCATGGAAAATGATTCCACTTTTTAATTTCTGGAATTTTTAAAGTGGAATCCGGAGCTTTCGTTCTACACTTTGACTTCCTACAGGTGTTCGCTTCCAAAACTCTGATTTACGGGTCTGAAAATGAGTTTTTATTGATATTTTGACTTGTTGAATGAGAAGAAGACTTGAGAAACTTTGTAACTTGATCTTCAATGATTTCCAAGCTTCCAAGATTCCTAAATTTGCAAAAAAACAAGACAAGAGATAAAGATGTTGAATGTTAGGGCATGGGGGTTTGCCTTAGACAAACCCCTTTTAGGTAATTAAAAAAAAATAGAGAAATAATGTAGTGAAACATGCAATAATTGAGTATATTACCTTTCCATTATGTTTTATCTTGAAATTCTATGGAAAAACATGAAGAACCTGCCCTTGAATGTCTGAAAATTGCTATCTTGGTGACTTGCAATGATAAAACCCTAGCTTGCTTAAGAAGATGAATGATGAATGAGTTGTAAAATTAGTTGAGAGATGTAAATCAGGGCTTAGAAGGTTTTATTTATAGTAAATTCATATATTTTACCTGTTAATACCTCATCACAAGCCGACATGAAGAAATATTAAACTTAAATTTCACTTTTTCCCACTCAAAGGTCAAAATTGGGCCAAATGGGACTCATTCGCCACACATGGTGAATGGGTCCCACTTGGATGGGACTGATTCACCATATATGGCGAATGGGTCCCACAAGGTCCAATCTGATAGCTAAGATGTCAGGAAATAAGGAAATAAGGTTTAAAATGCAACTTTTTCAGGTATTTGATCAATTTAGGCCTCAGGATGCACAATATGGGTTAATATGGGAGTATTAGTGATTATGTGAATGTCAAATAGGGCTTGGGACACATAATTCAATGTGAAAGTGTGATTAAGTACACTTTACAACACTAAAATGAGGTCCACATAGCCTAGGAAGGCACAAGAACCAATGTGAATGTGTGAGACACATTACAACACTAGTTTAGCATTAAGTTTATTTTACAAGCCTTCTAGATTGATGTGAAGATGTAGTTAAACACAATTTACAATGTTGAATTAGGGAGAAATAGGTTCATTAAGTCTAGAAAAGTGTGACAGTACCTTACAACACCTTTACAAGACATCATTAAAAGCATGGTATTCTATTTGCAAGGGCCCAAGACCTAGTGTGGATGCACAAAATTCCTCACAACACCTGAATCAAGGCCTCATTAAGTCCAATTTATCATGAATTAATCCCATGTCAAGCAAAGGGTACTTTTTTCTATGGTGCACTTTATACACTTGTGTAATGCGAGGAGGCATGAAGGGATTTGTTTCATTTTCTCTTGGTTGTTTAAATGAGGAAGGGGAAGTGTTTATGGTGGGTTGCTCATGGGGTGGTTTTTTTTGTTCAATTTTGGATTTAGGATAAAGCATGGTCTCATCTAGAATAGGAGGAGCAGAAGTGGACGAGGACATGTTACGAAGAGACAACTCGGCTATTCGTTTGGCTTTGAACTTTTGATAGGCTATGAAAAATAAATATTTATGGGGGGTGATGGGCTCCATAGGGTTAGGCCAAAAGGCTTCTAAGGAAAAATTACCTTTAAAATACAACATATGGAAACCACTATGGTGTATGGTAAATATTTCACTGCCATGTGGAAACTTCAAACATTTATGAATAACTAAGGGGACCACTTTCATCAAGCGAAGCCAAGGGTGGCCTAGCCATAGACGAAATTGATCCGATTGTGGAATGATAGAAAATGTTACATCCAAATTTTTGGGTCCTATCTGTAAAGGGAGTACGATCGATCTGATCGTAGGGAACGCAAAACTAGTATGTGTTTTAATCCATACAGTTGGTTTATTATAATCATCTTGATAGAGATCATGTAATACTAAAAAATATTCCATGATCACATTCTTGCCATAGGTGGGATCTATTAATATCCCATTGGTGGGCTTATCATATATTCTATCAGCTATGTAAAGAGGACCATCGGGAAGCTTTTTAAGTATATCATGAGAATAAAAAGTAATATCAAGAGATTTTTTGGTTGGGCCCTTAAGAGGGAAAATATCTATCATACCCACAAGTTCATCCATAGGATTAACTTGAGTAACATTTGGATTTATACCAGGTTGTTCATTATTGTATCAATGTTCATCACATGAGTGTTTGAAGGTTCACTAGCCTTGACAAATGAAACATTGTGTTTTGGCATAGGGTTGGTAAAAATTTGTAAGTTCTAGTTAGGGGGTGCAATGGACTTATTTCCTTGATCATTGACACCCGTAATGGACAAACGACCATAATCAATGAGGTATTGAACTAAGTGTTTGAAATACTTACATTTTTCAGTGTCATGGTCATTTTGGTGATGAAAATGACAATAAGAATTAGGTTTAAATGTGGGTGGTAAAGGCTTGGTGGTATCAAGTGGTTTAATGGTAGGCAAAGTGATCATTTTTTGCTAGAGCAATTGGTTCATTGTATTATGGAGGGTATCAGGTAAGGGAGTAAATTGTCTCTTCGGGTCCCCATAGGTAAAGGGAACCGCTACTATAACAGCTACCACTTGAATTTGAATAGGTTGGGTTGGTTGCAGAGAAGGTGAATTGAACTGTAAGAAGCCTCTGTTTGGTTTTCTAAAGTTTTGCACGTTTCTTTGGTTGTTTTTCTAATAATTCTTAGCTCGGTCAGAGGTGGACTTTGAATCACAACTAGAAACCAAGTTGTGATAGTCACAAAGAGTTGTGCATAAATACATGAATGAAGGAAATTTCATCATAGTTAACTTATCCTGGAGGTGAGTGTGAAAATTTTCCATAAACATCTTCTACAGATGTGAATCAGGAATCTTGACATCAATTTGAGCATACAATGACAGTTGATAACGTGAAATTAAATCAGTTACTTTTTCATCTACATGTTGTTTACATCGCATTAGATCAGCTATTGTCTTTTTGGGAGTCATATGAACTTGAAAGTGACTTATAAAGGCATCCACAAGTTCATTGAATGATCGGATTGAATGATTAGGTAGGTTTCAAAACCACTCTAATGCAGTGTCTTTCAAGGTCCTAGGAAAAAATTTTGCTAATAGTTTATCATCAAGGAAAAAATCATTGCACAAGGTTGTGTAAGCATTGACATGATTATTAAGGTCTCCTTTACCTCTGTATTTCTCAAAAAAAAGGAATTTCAATTCCTTGTGGCATCTATTTGTGTAAGATCTCTAAGGATAATGGACTACTATGAACATGATATGTGGGTGGAGCATTTTGAATTTGGCTAATGGTGGAGATTTTTTGTTGCATGGATGAAACAGTGTTAAGGAGTTGTGTAATGATGGGATCAGTGTAAGTGGTATGAGGTGGAAGGGAAAATGGTGATAGAGTGTATGTGATGTTAGGGGAAGTGAAAGGGACACTAAGAGGGGTGAAGGTGGAAGAAGGAATATTCGATGCTACAAAAGAACTAGGAAAGTTGGAATATCGAAAGAAGGAATCACATGACTAACCTGTTGCATAGTTGTTGTAACTTGAGGAGTGGTATAAGCTGGTATGGATGCTATGGCTGAAGGAGGAGGAATGTGAGGTCTTCCTTGGCTTACAACAATGTTGGCTGACTGGGAAGTAGAAGGAACATGTTTGTTGTATATTTCAAAAATTATTTTCATAACTTGTAAGCCATCATCACTTTCAATCAAATGATGAAGGTTTTCTATTGCAGGTATGGTAGTGGTGGAAATGTTTTCAAGGAATAAATCTTGTTGTAAATGCGCAAAATCTTCATGAATACTAATTACTTTTTCTTCTGGAATGGAATTGTTTTGTGTGTCAACATTCATTGCATGGAAAGGTAAAGGCATAGTAGTGGTAGTATCCATGCCTAATGCACCATTGTCCATGCTAGGAGTAGGAGCTCTTGAGATCCCAAGGTCCACAACAAAAGTACTATCATGGGAAGCCATGAGTCTAGAACTTCGTCTCACTAAAGTATTATCAATGGGGCACCAGACACTCATACAAGTACCACAAAAGATAAGGTGAATGCAAATGCAAGGAAATCTAGGAGTGCAAAATACAAATAACATAAATTCTACAAACTAAAATAGAGAAATAAAAATAGAGAACAAAAAAGTACTAAATGCCTAGAAAGATGCCTGAAAATGCAGTATAAAATGTGTAGGTGGATTGATTCGCCCAGGGTGACAAATGAGTCAAGGTATCACTTTTTTTGTGTTTTTCAAAAAATTTAAAGTGATTTTAATGCTTTTCATACTCAAATTGAGGATGCAAATGCATATTTTCAGTTTTTTAATGTTTTAATATGCAAAAATGAAGTCTAAATGAGTCTTTCACTAATGCAATTTAAGAAACCCTAGGATACAAAAACAAAACAAAACCTAATTTAATGTTGATGCAAATGAAGTCTAGGATGCAAGATGTAATTGAAATTAGAAAGATAAAGTGCTCAATATGCAGGTTCACCAAAATGAACCATAGATTTTTGGGAATGAGGTTTATAGACTACTCTTGCACTCTTAGGATGTTTCACCTAAAAAGAGAGATTAATCCCACTAAAAATAAATGTGGTTCACTCAATCTAATGTATGTATGAAGTGATTAAGACTAAATGAGATGATATAAATGCAACTAAGTAATGTAATTGACTGATTATGAATGTGAAACCTAAGAAATATGCAATGTTTGAAAACACAATGTGATATGCAAGCATGAACTAAAAGATGAACAAATGCAAAACTGAATTGAAAGAAGGTTGAACAAAGTGCGCCTAGGAAATGAATGATGAATTTGGAGTGATCTAAATGCTGACAGAAATCAGTGAAAATCACCAATGGGACTCATTCGCCACTGATGGAAAATCAGTCCTGCTTCTGGCAAAAACTTCTGGAAACTAGTTTCTGACTGTCGGGATCTAGAATCTAACAAAATCTACTTTTCCAGCCTTAAGGTGGAACTCATTCTCCACTGATCGTGAATCAATCCTCTCCCAAAATTCTATGAAATCAAGGACCAATTTTGTAGTACCAAATTTGAACTTGTCTTCTTGTCAGGTTGACGGAGTCAAATCTGCAAAAAATAGATTGTAGGTTGTCTCCAAGCTTGAAATAGGGTTGATTTGACTTGAAACACTTTGTTGACTTCTTGACCAACTTTCAACACCTAATTGCTCGAAAAATATTCTTACACAAGTCTATAAACACACATGCAAAAGGGGAAAATGGTTAAGGGTTAGGTTATAGGGATTTTCCTTAGTCAAATCCCACTTTGGTAATCAAACCCTTAATGAATAAATGAAATGAAATGAACAAGGGAAGACGAATAAACAACATGCAAATGTCCTAAACTCACCACAACCTTGTTGAAGAAATCTGAAGTTATGCCAATGGTTGCTCCAAGATACTTGATTGATGCTTGATTGAATTATGCAAAGTACTCAAATGCTAATTGAATGCTTGAATGAATTAGTGAATGAATTAGGTGTAATATGAGAAGAAAAACACTTATTTATACTCACTTGTGCCTTAGTAACCTGATGATACCTCATCGCATGCTGAAATAAGGTTATTTTGAATAAAAACCTGAAAGAAATTTTGAAATATTTTGAATTTTGAGCCAAGAGGGACTCATTCACCACCCATGGTGAATGGGTACCACCTTGGACTTGAAAGTGGGTGTTCGGAATTAAGTCACATTTAATGTTGTTTTTTCAGTTTACATTCAAAAACACACTTAATTAAGCCTTATGAGTGCATAAGGGGTCAAATAAAGCACAAGAAAGGTGTAAATAGTGAAACTAAGCCTAGAAAAGCATGAAATCTTGTTACAAGACTTTACAATGCTTCAAAATAGGACTTGACAAGTGATGAAAAGGTAATTTTTAGGTGAATTGTAATGAATAGAGTCTAGAAAAGTGTAGAAATGTTTTACAACACTTCACAACACCTTCACAAGACATCACAATTTGAATTTTAAGGACCTAATGGGAATGTTTAAGCCACATTGCAACATTAAATCAAAGAAAAATGGACCAAGCATCATGAGAGAAAGACCTAAAAGACCATGAAAATGTCCAAGAGCCATTTTTCTATGGTACACCTACATACCCCGTGGGACATCCAAAGAATCCTCTAATTATTCACCCACCATCACACAAGCAACAAACTCAACACCAGCCTGAACTCATCCTTTACCCACCATCACACAAGCAACAAACTCAACACCAACCCGAACTCATCCTTTACCCACCATCACACAAGCAACAAATTCAACACCAACCCAAACTCATCCTTTACCCACCATCACACAAGCAAAAAAATCAAAACCAACCTGAACTCATCATTTACCCACCTAAGAATAACATTTCATACCAACCAAGTCACACTAACATTGCTCACATATGTAATAAATTATATCCAATCAAATCCAATCAAGTCAAAACTTTGTTTATTTATCGAAACAAATAACATTAGTTGTTTCTCCTTTCCATGTAATAGTTGTAGGATCATCGCATACTCACTATTGCATGTTTTGTATCCATTGCAAGGGGAAGCATACCATCATCCATTCCAAGCTCACCCTTGTCTTGCACTAAGTGGGGGAAAAGGGTTAGAAAGCCTTATCCCTATATGTCACTTGTCGTTGTCTCTTTTGACTAATCATTAACCTTTCATGAACATATAAGTTCAAGCTTGGGATGTGGATGACATGTCTTAAGATTTATTCACATGTGACATACTCCCTTTCTTCATGATGTGCAGCTTATCAAAAATATATGACTTGGCATAGGGATTTTTGAATAAGCTCTCATACCCTCTTCTACTTTAAATCAATTGCTCATAGTAATGGTGTTAGCAACCACTTTAAAGTGGGGGCATACATAGGTAGCATATTTTTGAAAATTTCACGGTGTGATTTACTTTTTCTTGTGACATGTCCTCTTCTTGGTGGTGTCATTGGGTTTGATGCCTTCCAAGAGTGTAAGATCAATTGAAGTGGCCTGATGCAAAAAAAGCATCCCATGGATAATGATCTGACACCCTGACTTGTCCTCTCTTGGAGACATTAGACACAATGCTCCCTAAGAAGAAGACCTTACATGAACAAAGAAAAATCCCCTTTAGAAAAATTCTTTACATATTCAAAAAAATTTACAAAAAGCATTACATTGTGGTGTCTTATCAATGTTATCGGGAGTATAACTTTGGTATGGTTAGTATGATGGGAAGCCAAAACACTGGCATGACTTTCTCATTATATGGTGGGAAGCTAACACACTGGCATGAGTTTCTCACTAAACCACTTCTTTGCGACATCTCACCTTATGGACGACCTGATGTTTTGTGGCCCCAAAGTGAGCACATCTTTTCCACCCCATTTTTCTTTCATTTAGTTCTTGCAATTGCATGATTATGTATCTTGATGGTTTGACTTAGGATCTTGGATCCTAGGGGCTTGACTACCTTCTTGATATTTTTCATTCTTTGTCATCTACATCTATACACTCAGATCTCTCTTGAATGTATACTTTAGTGTGAGTTTGAAGCAAGTTCATCCTCTCACTAAAGTGGGGGCTAAATGTACCGTAGAAAAAAGGAAACTTGCTTGACATGTGAATAATTGATGATAAATTAGACTTAATGAGGCCTTGATTCAAGTGTTATGAGGCATTTTATGCATCCACACTAGGTCTTGGACCCTTGCAAATTGAATAACATGCTTTTATTGATGTCTTGTAAAGGTGTTGTAAAGTGTTGTAAAGGAATTTCATGCTTTTATAGACTTAATGAACCCATTTCTCCCTAATTCAACATTATAAAATGTGTTTAATAGCATTATCACATCAATCTAGAAGACTTATAACTTAAACTTATGATAATCTAGTGTTGTAATGTGTTCTACACATTCACATTGTGCCTTTCTAGGCTAAGTGGACCTCATTTTAGTGTTGTAAAGTGTATTTAATCACAATTTCACATTGAATTATGTGTTCCAAGCCCTAATTACTCTTTACATCATCACTAATAGGCCACTATTAACCCATATTGTGCATCTCGAGGCAATATTTGATAAAATACCCTACAAAGTTGCAATTTAAACCTTATTTTCTTATCTCCTAGCATCTTAGCTATAAAAATGGCCCCTATGGGACCCATTCACCATCTATGGCGAATAAGTCCCATCCAGTTGGGACCCATTCACCATGGGTGGCGAATGAGTCCCATTTGGCCCAATTTTGACCTTTGAGTGGGAAATTTTGGAATTTAAGTTTAATATTACTTCACGTCAGCCTTAGGGATCCAATTTTTGGGCTGATAAAGTGAATTTCCTATAAAATCAACTCTCTAAACCCTAAATCATATTCATTCTTCATTATTCACCCATAATTCTTCCATCTCAAGACAAGTAAGTTAGGGCTTCATCATTTTAAGGCATTGAGATATAAATTTTCAAACATTCAAGGGAAGATTCTTCATGTTTTGTTGCAAAAATTCAAGATCAATCATCATGGAAAGGTAATCAACTCCATTATTGCATGTTTCATTAAATTTTTTCATCATTTTGGTTTAATTACCTAAAAGGGGTTTGACCAAGGAAAATCCCCATGCCCTAACATTCAACATTTCTCCTTCTTGTCTTGTGTGTTTGTATATTTAGACATCTTGGAGGCTTAAAAATCATTGAAGACTGTATTGCAAAGTTGTTTAAGTCTTCTCTTCATTGTCTAAGGAAAAATATCAACAAAAACTCACTTTCAAGTTCAGAAATTTGAGTTTTGGGAGTGGACACCTATAAAGAACCAAAGTACACACCAAGATCTCCTATTCCTCTTTTGAATATTCAGAAATTCAAAAGTGGACTCATTTTCCATTAGTGGAAAATGAGTCCCATTTCCAAGCTTGAATAGGGTTTTCTGAATTTTTGAATACCCTTTTGTCTGAAACGGCTTCTAGCTCAGTTTCACAGAACTATGACTAATTCACCCAGAATGGAAAATGAGTCCTAGTAGGCTAAATTTTCAGCATTAGTAGCATTTCAAATTTCATTTCCAACCTCCTTCAATATCTCAAGTGCACACTTTCATTTTGGTTCATTTTTGTTCAGTTTTGCATTCATTTCTAGGTGTTTTTGTATTACATAATGTGTTTTCAAACACTTCACATTTCATTAGTTTTGCATTCATAATCAATCGATTCTATTGATTAGCTACATCTATATCATTGAATTTAGTCATATTTTCATCATACATACATTAGATTGAGTAAACCACCTAGATTTTGTGGTGTGGGATATATCTCTTTCCTTTAGGTGAAAGACCGTAATTGAGCAAAAGAGACATAGCATTTCACGCCCCTAAAATCTATGGTTCAGTCTCAAATTCTATGTTGGTGTGTGAACAAGGTCACTAGTATGTTGCTAGTATTGATGACATTTTCTAGAATACTGAATACACTCTTGTTCCATGGAGGACCAATAGTACCCTATTCTAAGCCATTTTTGTACTAAGTTAGGTCCACTAGAGTGGGACCCACAAACACCTCTATGTACCTCTTGTAAGGTAGTTTGTGCTTATTTTGTGTTAATAAATTGGAGTAACATACCATCTAAACTACGATGATATAAATTATCTCCTAGGATCGTAAATTAGGAAGTCCTACGAGTAAAGGTCTTCTTTATGGTAATTGTTAAGTGAAGTGGTGTGATACCATGTTGTATGTAATCAAATGTGTCTTGGTACCATGGTGGATTAGGACTAAAAACAACACACAATAGTTCTAATTCTAGGATATCGAACGCTAGTATGGGTAATTGCTCTACAAGGAACTCATACTTAGGAATGTTCTGCGAAATATTAAGAAGCGAACCTATTGTTGCCATGGAATTCGTTGCTCTATTGTTGATCTAAGGAATCTATTCAAAGGATATTGTGAAAAAATATTCCTTGAAGCTATACACCATTTTTTTTTAGCCAAATATTTTAAGAGAAGTGAAATTCTATGTCTCTTTTTCTCAATTAGGGTCTTTCACCTAATGAAAAAAAGATAGATCCCACACCAAAAATCTAAGTGGTTCACTCAAAATAATGTATGTATGATTAAATTATGACTAAATTAAATGATCTAGATGTATCTAATTGGTAAAATTGATTGATTAATTAATGGAAACTAAGGAAATGAAGGATGTTTGAAAACACATTGTGTAATGTAAAAACACCTAGAAATGAAGGTAAACTACAACAAAAATGAAAGAAACTGAAGAAGTGCACCTTTAAACTTGTTGAAGACTAGAAATGACATCTAAAAATTTTCTCATCCTAATTTTTAGGCATAGTGGGACTCATTCGCCATTATGGGTGCATTAGTCCCAGATCTGTGAAATTGTTCTGGAGCCTGTTTCAGACAAATGGGTATCTAAAAATGCAGAAAACCAAAATCAGGCCTGGAAGTGGGACTCATTCACCACCCATGGTGAATGAATCTACTTTTAAATTTTTGAAGATTCAAAGGTGGAAACAAGATCCCTCGGTCTACACTTTCTGCCTCTCCAGGTGTTCAATTCTGAAATTGTCAAATTCAGGCTTGAAGGTGACTTTTTGTGGGTATTTTGACTTATCCAATGAAGAGATGACTTGAACAAATTTGCAATGAAATATTCAATGATTTTTAATCCTCCAAGATGTCTAAATTTTTAAACACACAAGACAAGAAAGAAAAATGTTGGATGTTAGGGCATGGGGGTTTGCCTTGGTCAAACCCCTTTTAGGTAATTAAACCAAAATGATGAAATATTGTAATGAAGCATGTAATAATGGAGTTAATACCTTGATATGAAGATTGATCTTGAATGTATACAACAAAACATGAAGAATCTTCCCTTGAATGTCTTAGGAAGCTAACTTGATGACTTGCAATAATGAAACCCTAACTTGCTTGACTTGATAGAGAAGATAGATGATGAATGAATGATGAGAGATGTGTGAATGAGTTACGAGATTATGAATTAAGGTTTAGAGACTTGATTTTATAGGAAATTCACCCTTTTCACCCATAAATTGGATCCCTAAGGCCGACATGAAGAAAAAATAAACTTAAAACTTAATTTTTCTTTCTCAAAAGTCAAAAATGCTCCAAATGGGACTCATTCACCACCTTGGGCAAATCAGTCCCACCTAGCAAGGACTCATTCACCACAGGTGGAAAATTAGTCCCAATAGGGCCCATTTGCTAGCTAGGATGTTAGGAAGTAAGGAAATAAGGTTTATATGATGACATTGTCAGTTGTTTGATCAATTCAAGCCTCAAGATACACAATATGGGGTAATAGGGGCCTATTAGTGATGATGTGAAGGTAAATTAGGCTTGGGACATAGAATTCAATGTGAAAATGTGATTAAATACACTTTACAACACTAAAATGAGGTCCACACAACCTAGGAAGGCACAACATCTAATGTGAATGTGTAGGACACATTACAACACTAGATTAACATTAAGTTTAATTCACAAGCCTTCTAGATTGATGTGATAATGTCATTAAACACATTTTATAATGTTGAATTAAGGGAAAATGGGTTCATTAAGTCTAGAAAGGTGTGAAAGTCTCTTACAACACTTTATAACACCTTTACAAAACCTCGTTAAATGCATTTGAAAGGGTCCAAGACCTATTGTGGATGTGAAAAACACCTCACAACACTAAATCAGGGCCTTATTAAGTCCAATTTATCATCAATTATTCCCCAAATCAAGCAAGTTACCTTTTTTCTATGGTACATTTATCCCCCACTTTAGCGAGAGGATGAACTTGCTTCAAACTCACACTAAAGTAGGAATTCAAGAGAGATTCGAGTGTACAGATGCAGATGACAAAGAATGATAAAGATCAAGAAGGCAATCAAGCCCTCAGGATCCAAGATCCTAAGTCAAACCATCAAGATACACAATCATGCAATGGCAAGCACTAGGAAGAAGAGAAAGATGAAAATGAAAAGGTGGATCAAGCTTTGGTTGTTTGTCTAGCTAGTTGTGGATCAAATCTAGGATGTTTGTCCAAAAGAAAATGCATACTCACTCTGGGGCGATGGAATTCATGGCAGTCCATCGGGTGAGAAGGCCCAAAAGGTGAGAAACATACGCTCGGGTGGTATGTACTCACAAACACATAGGTGGCTATGGGGAAATTCATGCCTCAGAATGGGCTTCCTACTCAACCATACCAAAGTTATACCTCCTGATAACTTTAATAAGGCACCACAAAGGAGAATGTTGGTTTGAGCTCTATGAAGTAAGCAAAACTTCATATGTTTGACACTCATAGACATTGTTAATGCAAAATAGTGCAAGGACTGTCCAAAGGGATTTTTCTTAATTCATGCAAGGTCTCATCTTAGGGCACATTGTGTCTAATGTTTCCAAGAGAGGATGTGTCAAAAGAAGTATCATGCTCTTAGAGGGAATCAATCCCAATGACTCCACCAAGAAAAGGATGCATCATAAGAAGAAAGAAATCACACAATGAAATGTGAGTGGTGATGTATGCCCCCACTTTAAAGTGGTTGCAAACACCAGTACTGTGAGTAATTGCTTTAAAGTAGAAGAAGAGGACATGAGAGCTTATTCAGAAAGCTCTATGTCAAGTCATATGTTTCTGATAAGCTTTGTCATGAATAGGGTAGTATGTCACAGGTGAGCCAACTTAAAGCATGTCATCCACATCCCAAGTTTTCTCTTATATGTTCATGAAAGATTAATGGCTAGCCAAAGGAGGCAACAACAAGTGACATACGAGGACCAGGCTACTTAACCCCTTGCCCCCACTTAGTGCAGGACAAAGGTGAGCCAAAACAATTGAATGAAATGCATGTTAGAGTGAAAATCAATATCAATTAGAGGAATTAGGTGCCCCCACATAGCAAAGCATACAAAACTCCTTAAGATGTTGAATTTTACTACTCAAAGCCTTGCATTCATTAGTGGAATGACCATGAACTTTGTGATAGGCACAAAACGAAGTCTTGTGATGGCATTTCTTTCGAGTTCAAGGGGGAAGGGTGATCAAGTGATCTTGGAGGATTCTCGACAAGATAACATCTTAATCAATGGTATAAGGTGGTCTTGTGGTTTTCTTGAAAGAAACATCTTGCTAAGTGTGAGGTGTTATATTTTTGCAAGACTCTTTAGAGTGTGAAATTTTGTTCTCTCCTTTATAGGAGGGAGTAAAATCTAACGAAGTCAAATTATGAACGTTTTGTGAGATGACATTGACATTAACCAAAGGTGTATTTTTTTGTGTCGTGTTTTGCAAAGGATGATTTTCAAGACCATTGGTGTCAATGAGTTTAGGATGCGTTATAGTTAACTTTGGCTTAGAAGAATGTTGTGTGAGAGTGTTGATGATGAGTGAAGGCTTGATTACTTTGACCAAAGGACAATAACCAAGACAATGTGTTGTTTGTTGTGTGATAGGATCTATAGGGTTGCAGATACCTTGTTTGTTAGCACCACATCCTTTTCCACTATATCCAATGTGTTTCATAAGCTCATACCCTTTTCCATGAAGCTTTTTCATTGCTTTTGGATTGGGTGGTGGTTGGTGATAATCACCGTCAAAGGTGGTTGTGTATTTTGCTTCTTTTTCTAAAGTGGCTGAGGCAAATGCTTTTATAAGGTCATCTAAATTTTGTGTTGGCATTATTGTTGTTTCTTTGCCCTTATTTTAATCTTTGCGGATGATTTTATACTCACCCATGAAGTCATGTTTGAAATCCAAGAAACCCCAATCATCTTCTAAGAGCATCATGACTTGTTCAATATGTTGTGTATCTTTTTGTTGTGCGGCTTCCACTTGTGTGGTTGGTGTTAATGTGTTCAAGGGGTTTTCATTGGTTTTATCAATGTTTAAATAACTATTTGGATGAGGGTCAGCTTCAAGTGTGTACACTTTATTGTTGTAGATGTATTTCATTTTTTTATGAAGAGTAGAAGGCACACCATTCACTACATGAATCCATGGTCTACCTAAGAGAAGGTTATAGGAAAGATCATTAGGCATAACATGGATTGGTGTCTCCAATGTGGCCACTCCAACTATAATAGGTAAAGTGATCACACCAAGTTGTTTTTTGCTTATATTGTCAAATCCCTTGATGGATAAAGAATCAGATTGAATGTTTGATTAATTGACACCAAGTCTATCGAGAAGGTTCACTCCACATATATTAAGAGCATAAATAGTATCCAAAAGAGTTCTCTTAATCCCTTTTCATTTGTATTGAGTGATGATCATAAAAGCTTCATTTTGATTTTGCACTTCCAAAGGAGGAAGCTCACTTTGGTGGAAAACAATGTCAGCATTTATGGCTTGAATCATGGCTACTATATCATTTGGTTGTGTATTAGAAGGGATGGGAACTTGTTGCAAGGCTACTTGAATCATGTTGTGATAGTGAGGGGAGGCTTGAATAAGGTCCCATAAGGAGATTTTAGCAAGAGTATTCTTTAGTTGTTCAACAAGATTGTACTCCTTTCCACTAGGAAGACCTGGGAAGATAGGTTTAGATGGGATAGGATTAGGTAAAGGTAAGGGTGTTGGGGTTGGCTATGGTGGTTGTGGATTATTTTGAGTGTTATATGTATGAGCAATAGTATTATGACTCAGCTGTTACGATAAATCATTCTGAGGTGGGTAGAGGATGAGTTCGGGTTTATTTTGAGTTGGAGGTTTATGTGAAGGGGGGTAAAGGATGAGTTGAGGTTGAAAAATGTTAAAATCCCTTAGCAAGTGAGAGTATATATCATTATTGGGGTTCTTGTCTTGCATCATGATATCCTTCCTAGGAGGAGGGTTTTGAGGAGAACTACAAACTGAATTTTCTTGATATTCTAAGATTGTTTCTTCTAAAAGGACTTCATCACAAGTAAGATAATGATCAATGATTGAATTATATTACCCAAGAAGGGTTTTACTATGGGAAGGGGGACAACCAATATTCTCATGACCTTCATGGAATAGGTTTTCTATCATCAAAGTATCATCTTCACAACAATGAGAAATATTAGGAGAAGAAGAAATTGTAGTGTCATGATCATCTAAGGTTGTGTTATATTGGTTGTGAATGTTTTTTCCACTAAGAGAGGTAAACTGAGAGAAACAACTAGGATTCTCAAAACTCTCATTAATTTATTCTTCTACTAAAATATCTTCGTCACCAAGAGGAGAGATATTATGAGAAGAACAAGTATGATCATTAGGAATGGCCCAAGTTGTAGTCTCTTTCACTAAAAAACTCTCATAGGGAGGGGATAGGAAATGTTTATTAACATGTCTAAATATGTAAGATACTAGCATTGTTTGAATAAGAATGAAAAGCACATGTAACCATTTCATGCAATGTTGCAGCAATATGAACAATGTATATGCAAAGATACAAAACACTTTTATCCAATGTATGCAAAACCTTAAGAATGTAAACAATGTATATGCAAGAATAAAAATCACTTTTATCAAACTTATGAAAAAATTTATGAATAGAAATATTGTGTAAACAAAACTAAAAAGTACTTTTATCGATGTTCTACAAAATTTCAGAAATGTAAGCATTTTCAGATGTAAGGATTTTTGCAATTGAAGTGATTTGAAGAATGAGTAATCTAAAATGATGTTTTTGAGCTAGATGCATAAAAAAATGCTTCAAAAACTTTCTATACTTATACTATATGATACTATGAGGCTTAGAAAGCACAGAAATGAGGTTTCTGATGCTATAACAGACAGTCAAAAATATGGACAGGGACTAATTCGCCTAGCATGGCAAATGAGTTCAAATTTTTTGGAAATTTTGAATTATTTTTTATGTGTTTGATGTTGTATGATGCAGACCTAAGATAGAGATGTAGAAATTTAGAAATTTTTAAGGAAATTATATGCAAAAATGCAAGCTAAATGACCTCTTCACTAATGCAAGTTTTTTAAACCCTAGCATGCAAAAAAATCCAAAATATAGTGAAAGCAAGCTATTGATAGGATGATGGAATCCTAATCAGAAAAGAAAGTATTCTAAAAGAAAGTTCACCAAAATGAACCAAATATTTTAAGAGAAGTGAAATGTTATGTCTCTTTTGCTCAATTAGGGTCTTTCACATAATGGAAAGAGATAGATCCCACACCAAAAATCTAAGTGGTTCACTCAAAATAATGTATGTATGATGAAATTATGACTAAATGAAATGATCTATATGCAACTAATTGGTAAAATTGATTGATTAATGAATGGAAACTAAGGAAATGAAGGATGTTTGAAAACACATTATGTAATGCAAAAACACCTAGAAATGAAAGAAACTGAAGAAGTGCACCTATAAACTTGTTGAAGACTAGAAATGACATCTGAAATGTTGTTGATCCTAATTTTTATGCCTATTGGGACTCATTCGCCATTCTGGGCAAATTAGTCCCAAATCTGTGAAACTGTTTTGGAGCCCGTTTCGAACAAATGGATATCTAAAAATGCAGAAAACCAAAATTAGGCCAAGAAGTGGGACTCATTCACCACCCATGGTGAATGAGTCCAATTTTAAATTTTTTAAGATTCAAAGGTGGAAACAGGAGCCCTCGGTCTACACTTTCTACCTCTCCAAGTGTCTGGTTCTGAAACTATCAAATTTAGGCCTGAAAATGACTTTTTTGTGGATATTTTGACTTATCCAATGAAGAGATGACTTGAACAAATTTGCAATGAAATATTCAATGATTTATAAGCCTCCAAGATGTCTAAATTTACAAACACACAAGACAAGAAAGAGAAATGTTGGATGTTAGGGCATGGGGGTTTGCCTTGGTCAAACCCCTTTTAGGTAATTAAACCAAAATGATGAAATAATGTAATGAAGCATGAAATAATGGAGTTAATACCTTGATAATAAGATTGATATTGAATTTCTACAGCAAAACATGAAATATCTACCCTCGAATGTCTTAGGAAGCTAACTTGATGACTTGCAATGATGAAACCCTAGCTTGCTTGACTTGATAGAGAAGATAGATGATGAATGAATGATGAGAGATGTGTGAATGAGTTAGGATATTATGAATTAAGGTTTAGAGACTTGGTTTTATAGGAAATTCACCTTATTCACCTGTAAATTGGATCCCTAAGGCCAACATGAAGAAAAATTAAACTTAAAACTTATTTTTTCTCGCTTAAAAGTCAAAAATGGTCCAAATGAGACTCATTCTCCACATGTGGAAAATTAGTCCTAGTGGGGCCCATTTGCTAGCTAGGATGCTAGGAAGTAAAGAAATAAGGTTTATATGATGACTTTGTTGGTTGTTTGATGAATTAAATCCTTGGGATGCACAATATGGGGTAATAGGGGCCTATTAGTGATGATGTGAAGGTAAATTAGGGCTTGGGACATAGAATTCAATGTGAAAATGTGATTAAATACACTTTACAACGCTAAAATAAGGTGCACACAACCTAGGAAGGCACAACATCTAATGTGAATGTGTAGGACACATTACAAAACTAGATTAACATTAAGTTTAATTCACAAGCCTTCTAGATTGATGTGATAATGTCATTAAACACATTTTATAATGTTGAATTAAGGGAAAATGGGTTCATTAAGTCTAGAAAAGTGTGAAAGTCTCTTACAACACTTTACAACACCTTTACAAGACCTCATTAAATGCATTTGAACGGGTTCAACACCTAATGTGGATGTGAAAAACACCTCACAACACTATATCAAGTCCTTATTAAGTCCAATTCATCATCAATTATTCCCTAAATCAAGAAAGTTTCCTTTTTTCTACAGTACACTTTTATATGGCATCATCTTGTCATATTTTGTTTGGTACTCATCATTCACTTGTCTGATCACCAGTTGAGAGTCTCCAAAGACCTGGAGTTCTTTTATCCTCCATTCAATAGCCATCTTGAGTCTTGTGATTAGGGCTTCATACTCTGAGATATTATTTGTGTATAGGAAAGCAATTCTATATGCCTTAGGTATACTATCTCCCTGGGTGTGAGAAATAGGATACTTTCTCTAGAGCCATGTTGAGTATGGGACCCATCAAAGAATAGGATCCAATGGCTTGTCTATTTTGTTAGCAATATACTATCGTCTGGGAAGTTTGTTGTAAGAGGCTTGTGATCTTCTATTGGTGCATCGACTAGTTGGTCTACTATGATCTATCCTTTGATGGCTCTCATGTCTATATACTCTATGTCGAATTCACTCAGAATCATTACCCATTCAGCAATTTTTCCTATTAGAGTTGCTTTTTCTAATAGGTACTTTAGTGGATCTACCTTTGAAATCAACTTTACTTGTCTATTTAAGATATAGTGTCTCAACCTTTGTGTCAGCAATACGACCGAGATACATGCTCTTTCTATGGGTGAGTAGTTCAACTTGTAGCCCACCAGTGTTTGGCTAATGTAGTATACTGCTCTTTCTTTGTTATTGTCATCTAGTTGTGGTAAGAGATCTCCCAACATTGCTTGTGTTGTTGACACATAGAGTATCACTTCTTTTTCTAGAATAGGCAACATGAGTACAAGAGGAGTGAGTAGGTACTCCTTGACTTGCTAGAATTCTTGGTCACATCTCCCATCCCACTTGAATATGATGTCTTTGTGTAATACATGGGTGAATGGGTGGCATTTGTCTGCTAGTTGCACAATAAATCACCTCATAGATTGTAGCTTCCTTTGTAAACTTCTCAATCGCTCCAATGTCTTTGGTGGAGGAATCTCTTATATGGCTTTTACTTTCACACAATCTACTTCAATGCCCCTTCTTGACACTATGTACCCTAGTAACTTTCTAGATGTTACTCTAAAGACACACTTTTTTGGGTTGTCTCAAATTATACTATTCTATCCTATCAAAGACTTTTTCAAGGTTGATCAAGTGGCCTTCCCTTTTGATGGACTTATCTATAATGGCATCCACATAGTCTCCCATAATTGTATGCAACATATCATGGAATATTGTATTCATCTCTTGCTGATAGGTTACCCCTATGCTCTTTAGATGAAATGGCATAACATTCCAACAGAAGGTCCCCCAAGCACAAGTGAATTTCATTTTATGCTAATCATTAGGGAATATTTTTATTTGATTATACCTAGAGAAACTATCCATTAAAGATAGCATATCATGTCCTACTGTTAGACCCACTATCATATCAATACTTGGAAGAGGGAAGTCATCCTTTGGGCAAGCTTTGTTCAGGTCTCAGAAGTTTGTGTAGATCTTTATGCCCCTAGTGGGATTTGACACTGGTACTAGATTTGATATCCATTATGGATAATCAATGGTTCTAATGAAACCCACATATAGTAATTTCTTTATTTCTACCTTTACCAATAGTGCTATTTGCTAATGGATTTTCCTTAGTTTCTGCTTGATAGGTTTTGCTCTAGGAAATACAACCAAATGATGTACAACTAATGCTAGATCTAGTCCTGGCATGTTTGTGTAAGTCCAAAAAAAAATTATCTTTTTAGTGTTGATGAATGTTGTGAATTTCACTTTCTCTTCAAGATCAAGTGATGCCACATGGTATGTGATCTTTGGGTTCTCTGTCATGCCAACATTGATGGATTCTACTTCTTCCACTAGGAGCATTGACTTTTCTTGATATTCAGATATGGGAAGATTGAATCCTCCATCCTCGAGCGCCTCAAAGAGGTTTTCACCTTTAGATTCATCCTTTATTTTCTTATTTTCAAGATCCAATAAAGCCACTTTGTGGTCCTCTCTAAGGGATTGCATTTTTATTTTTATATTATTTTTTTCACTTTTGTAACTAGAGGATATAATCTCCCCAACAAAGTATGCTCCATATTTGAGTTCCATGACGAACCCCACTTTGTGATCTCCTACTGGTATGTCAATTCGAAGTCCCATAAACTCTGTGATTGCTTCATCATTCTGGAAATTATCCAAAACAAGTGTATGTTATTGTTGGTATCAATCTATCAACTGTGGGTAGCAGAGAGGTAGGCTATCATCATTATTTTCAAATCTTAAAGAGGTTGTTGAAATGGTTATTATGGCTTTGGTATCATTCTCCCATTGGGTGTCTAGGTCATCATCACTACAGGTGACAAAAGAAGGAGAATCCCATTCATACTCGTTAGAGTCTGTTCCAAAATAATAATAGTTATTAGGAATAGTTTTGATAATTTGGATAGGGACTATACCAATGCTAAAGTTTTCAAATAATTCATCGACGGGTAAATTGTTGTCCATAAGGTGGTAGATATCCAATTTCTTAACACTAGTAGAAGGTACTCGTTTCTTAAAAGAGGTATGTCTAGTGTTTGGATTAACCACGTCTTTTGAATCATAACCTAGTCCCATATTCTCCTTTCTATGTTCCACTATGATAGGTTCCCATTTTCCTTGTTTGTGTAGTCCAAGGCCACCTATTCCAATATATCGCATTTTTTTAGCTAACTGATATCCTTTACTACTAGGATCAATTAGAAGGGGTTGTGGCTAGTCTAGTTCCTTTTGGTCCTCTTTGTAGATCATTGATGAAAAATCTTCTTTGAATATCTCGTCATCCTTCATATCTTCCCACTTGGTGAAAATTGTGGGTTTGGCTATCATTTTTATTGTTTTTACATATTTGATCTCCTTTAGTCTTTCATAAACCTTGGGTGTTGGTGGAAGCATTCCAATGCAAAATTATTGATTGAAGTGATAATTTCCATTACCCTGGTCAAGTACTTGAACCTTGGTTTTAGGTTTTAGTTGCTCTCTTGATGTTGGTTTAATTGAGATTGATGGTAGTGTGGAAGGGTCAAAATATGAGAATGAATGAAATGATATGTCATTGTTGGGTATACATTGTATTTTGTTATACTTCTCCTCCAATTTTGCACAAAAGTAGAAGGGTTCAAGATCTGCATATAACACCACCTCCTTTCCTTCATGAGGGAACTTTAGACACTAGAGAAAGGTTGAAGGAACTGCTTGTAGTGCATGAATCCAAGGGTGTCCTAGAAGGAGGCTATATGGTAACTCAAGGTCAAGTACCTGACATGTGGTTTTTGTGATGACTGGTCCTATCTGTACTAGTAGCTTGATGGTCCCTTTTGAATTCCTTTTAAGGTCATCATAGGCCCTTATAGTAATGTTCTTTCCTTTTTCTATCACATCGTCAAAATACCCCAGCTGTTTCATGAATTTCAAAGTACAAATGTTTATACCTGCACTATTATCTATCAACACTCTCTTGACCATGTTTTTTGTGGACACCAACCTCTATGTAGAGAGCTTGGTTGTGGAATGACTTATGTGGAAGGTCTTTCTCAAAAAATACTAAATGGTGATTGATCATGATTTTTCCAACCATGGCTTGGAACTGATTAGGATTGAGGTTGTTAGGGATCGATGCTTCTAATGCTTTTTCTAGTATATCCCTATGTGTGGGTGATAATTTTAGCAATTCTAGGCTTGAGATCAAGGCAGGAGTCTTCTTTAGTTGATCCACAATATTGTAGTCATTTGATGACTTAGCTATGGGTTTAGGTGGGGATCCTTGTATTGTAACTATCCCTCGATGGGTAGTTACATTACATTCAGTGTCCCTACCTCGTATAGTCAATAATTTTACCCTAGTTTCATCTGCTTGGCAGAGGGTACCTAGAATTGTGTCACCATAAGTGTAGTTAGCATTATGATAGTCTTGGTCCTTTCCTTTGTCATTCTTCCTAGCATGGTTCGGAATTGGATTTGTGTATATATGGAGGTTTTTGTTTCCAGGATGATGTTTGAAATCCACTTCTCCATTTTTTTATTAAGTCTTGTATTATGTTCTTGAGTCTCATGCAGTTGTTTGTTGTATGTCCTTTGATTTTGTGGAACTTGAATAAGTCCTCATTGTACCATGGTATTTTGAAGCTTGGCTCCTCATAGTTAGGGTGGTCGTTGACCTTGATGATGTTTTATTGCACTATTTTGTACATGACCATCTCAAGTGGCTATCCTAATACAGAGAGATTCCTTTTTGGTTGATTGTATTGCCTTTGTTTTCCTCCTTGATTTGTTTGTTGGTTGACCGCTTAATTGTTTTGGGGATAGGTAAGTTGATTTTTTTGTGCATTATTGGGAGCATAGCTTGTTTGTGAAACTTGAGGTTTGTTTTGTGGTGTGTTAATATTTTGCACATTGCACATAGCTCTAGCATCAACTACCCCATCATTGGTGATTTTTTTTTCTTGGCCCAAATTTTAGGTTTCTCATTCGGATTAGAAGAATTGTCTCTTGGGTTGTTTAGCTTTATCACTCCCCTTGCTATGAAATCCCTTTCTATGTGTAGTCCCTTCTCAATGGTTTCTTCAAATTTTGTTGGGAATAACATAGTGAGTTGGTAGTTGACTTCTACTTGGACATTAGAAACAAATATATCTACCAATTCCTTGTCAGGAATGGGCCACTTTCATTGACTAGCTTTATGTCTCCATCATTGTAGGTAAGAGGTGAAGGATTCTCCTTGACTCTGTTTAATCTTGTATATATCTATGATGGTGACGTCCTTTTCTATATTGAACGAGAAGTGGTTTACAAATTTGGTAGTTAGTTCATTAGAAAATTTAATTCTTGGGGGTAGATGGGAGAGCCACTCCATAGCATGACTAGTAAGACTACATGGAAAGAGCCTCATCAGGTAAGAATCATTGTTTTTCACTTCCATACATGATACTAAGAAATTTGTATGTGTTCTACTGGATCTCCCTTTCCTTTGTATTTTTAAAAATTTGGTATCTTGAAGTTTTTTGAAAAAGGAAGCATAGTAATGGAATGATCAAAAAGGAAATGGAAAAATATCCTGAAGGGTATAAGTCTTCTTTGGTTTTCCTATCTGCATATCTGATATTCTCTTATTCATGGCTTGTAGTTGTATATCTACCTTTATTTTTAGTACGTTTGTTTGTGGATCCTGTGTGTACTAACCTTGTTGTCCTACCATGTTTTGGTCATAAGTTGGGTATTGTTGAGGTACGGAACCTTGGTAACCATGTTGGGTGGAAGGAGAGTTAAATCTTTGTTGTGTGAAATGAGGGTTAAGTCCTTGTTGAATGTAAGGAGGGTTAGCTCCTTGTTGAATGTAAGGAGGGCTAGCTCCTTATTGAATGTAAGGAAGGTTAGCTCCTTTTTGTATGGAAGGAGGGTTAGCTCCTTCCTATTGTTGTTGAGGAGGGGTGCCTTGATAGTGCATTGGTGGTACACTTTGATGTTGGGATGAGTTGTATTGAAGGTTACCCTGGTGATGCATTGGTGAGATACCTTGTTGATGGAATGAATTGGGAAGGGTACCCTGTGGCACACCTTGTTGTTGGAGTGAACTATATTGAAGGTTACCTTGATAGTGTGTTGGTGGGACACCTTGTTGATGGGATAAATTGGGAAGGGTACCATGTGGCACACCTTTTTGTTGGTACTACTAATTGTGAAGGGGACCATGCGGCCCACCTTGTTGATTGGAAAGGGTACCCTGTGGCACACCTTGTTGTTGGTACTATTGAATAGGAAGGGTTCGACCATGTGGCCCACCTTGTTGTTGGTATTATTGACTGGGAAGGGGACCATGTGACCCACCTTGTTGATTGAAAAGGGTACCCTATGGAACACCTTGTTGTTGGTACTATCGATTAGGAAGGGGACCATATGACCCACCTTGCTGATTGGAAAGGGTACCCTGTAGCACACCTTGTTGTTGGTACTATTGATTGGGAAGGGGACCATATGACCCACCTTGTTGATTGGAAAGGGTACCCTTGTGGCACACCTTGTTGGTATTGTTGATTGAGAAGGGGACCATATGACCCACCTTGATGATTGGAAAGGGTACCCTATGGCACACCTTGTTGTTGGTATTGTTGATTGGGAAGGAGACCATATGACCCACCTTGTTGATGGTATTGTTGTGGAAATTTCTCTTGTTGATTTTTCACATTTTGGGAAGGGTTAATATATGAAGTGTTTTGAGGCATGTATTGTCCTATTGGTGGGTTGTTACCTTGTGTTATGTATTGAGATGGACCTCCTTGATACTGTTGGGCCACCATTGCTTGTTTGATTTGAGACGGTTTTCTATACAAAGGGTTTTCCATTGATTGATCATTGCCTTGTGTGAATATGGGTGGCATGTTTGGAATCTCTAATAGTTTAGGTATTTCTCTCAAAAAGTATTTATCTCCTAAGGGAATGGGATGAGGATATTTAATACCTTCTACATTAAATTCTATAGGAAACTTAGCACCACTATATGCTAACTTCAAGAAGTAAGTGTTTGGATTCTATCTTAGGATTTTTTCCATTAGTTTGAGCACCTTGGGATTGTTAGATTGTTGGAAGAATTCTTCATCATTTATTTCCTCCTCACTATCCACCTCCTCTATGACCATATCCCTAGGATTTTATTTTGATCTATCCATGGCTTCTTGTTATCTACAAATTATCTCCTCCTCACTAGGTGATTGGTTTTTGGTTTCTTTGAACATGAGTCTCTTTTGAGGTGTTTCAAGGTCACTTGGCCTATAGCCCCATGGGCCACTTTCATCGTTTATGGTGTTTGTTGGAGGCATACTAGTAAATTGAATTTTTTTTCTTCTATATTTTTTCTATGTTGTGACCTCATAATTTTTATAAACAAGCGCTAAGCTTTTATGAACATTTGGTGATCTCTAACTATGGAAATAAAAGAATGCTTTATTTTTAGGATTTTCTATTTTAAGGAAATGAAATCACTTTTTTTTTTCCATTTTTGAAGGATGGTGTCTATTACCACATGGGAGGTGGTAATACAAGCTCTAAAGTGATACAACCCTAAGAACTCAATGATTTAATTACTAAGCTCATATTGGATATGCAAGTCTGGTTCGTTCCTTAAAAGGTGAGTATAAAAATTTCTTAGCAAAATGTCTTGGTTGTGGTAAGTCTTGAAGATGTGCCTCTTGATAGACCTTGAACTAAGATTCCTATTTTTGAAAAGGTAGAATGTGGATCTTCACTTAAGGACTTTAATCTTACAAGAGATCATGAAGACAAGCACATGTGTGGGGTTCAATTGTGTGTTTGTTTATGGATTTTTTGTTTTAAGGAAATGAAATTGAATTCATTTTTGGGAGTTTTTGTTTTAAGGAAATGAATTCTATTTCCATGCAGGAGGTGGTAATATAGGCCTTTCGACTGTAAGATCACCTCTTCACTCTTGTTTATCTAGAATATTTGTTGTGTTTCTCCACTAGGTTGGTGTTTCCTTTGTTTCAAATATGAAGCTCCTCAAACTACTAATTATATTTATTTGTTCTCCTTTAATCAGTTCAATTTTTTGTTGTATGATAGCTGGTGTAAGGTTTAGTTTTTGAATTGGAGCAATTGGATGCCAAATGGTCATAAGGTGAAATGATAAAAGTGTGGATGTTTTGATAAGGTTGTTGTGATTCTCAAGACCCTAAGGTTTGAGCAATGTTTTGGGATGATGCTATTCTTGGAACTCAAAATGCTAAAAGTCTTGGATCGATATTTTACTTCTTTTTCTAGAGGATATGTAGCGAGAAATCGACTTCAACTAGCCTTGAGGTTCAAACAAATGTTGATATCTTAGAAGTGTTAGTGAAGGAATGATCCAAGTTTTTTTTTTTTTTTTTTGAATTCTAAAAGTAGGATGGGGTGTTTGATTTTTGCAAATGGATGATGGACTAATGTGAATTATGACACATTTTTGGGAGTCTAATTTTTATTTTTTCTCAAAAGGAACCAATTTCAGATTGTTTTTTTTATTTTCACCAGAACACAGAGCAAAAGCGGTAGGTTTAAAGCAAGAGCAATTGAAAAAGTCAATTGCAGACAGATTATGGTCAAGTGCATCTAGATAAGAAAATCAGATGTTGTAAGATTTTTTAAGTGTGGCCTCTGTGTCAAGTTTTATGACTGGTGATTTGTATAGGAAAAAGTATATTTTTTGGAAAAAGTGGTTGTTTCTTAGTCAACTAGGGCCAGTAAATTTTGACAATTGTGGCACAAAAAGATCAAATACAACCATTTTTTAGTCAATTGTCCTTAGATTGTCAAAAGTGATAGATTTTTACCTGTAATTGTCATAAATAGATACAAAAGGAGGTAGATTTTTGGAAAGTGCAGCCAGTTTTTGGTCAAGTGCAGCAAAAATAGAAGTAAAAGCAACCTTTGTTCAATGTTGTTTCCCAATTTCTGTGTTTTGGAAGCAACTTTGATAATTTTTAGGTTTTGAAGATTTTTTTGGATCTATTTTGAGACTTGGCAAGTGATAACACAACACAACAATCAAAACTTATGTGACCCTAAATGTCTACAACTTTAAGCATGCTTCTTCCCACAAAAGTCCAATGTTCATGGAAGTCGAGATGCTAAAAGCTATAGTTTCCAAGGTTTACTTCATTCCTAATGCGACTTAAAATGTGAGCCTAAACATTCAGAAACCTTCAAAGATATTTTTTTAAGATATCTTTTAGGGAGTGCAAACATAGGGCTCTTTTCAAAAAATTTGCACTAGATTCAAAGGGTTTGATGTTTGAGAACCATGTTGAATGCTTGTTTTGATGTGTTCATTTTAATTCAAGCACAATGTTTGATGTTTCAAAGTAACCAAAAGATCTTCGAAAATTTTTTGAAGACAATGTACACCCTAGGGATAGACACTTCCTCCTAGATGGGCTTACCTCATGCCCCAAAGGGATGATTTTACATGCAACGAATGGAGAGTGTTTTATGCTCAACCATAAGTTGGACTTGGTAAGTAACTTCTCATAATCAAATTTTCGATGCACCACTTCAAAGAATGTTTTGGTTAAAGGGGGTAGCTTCTACAACATTGGTTTTAGTCATGTTTCAGGATAAATGGTGTTTATACATGCGGTGATTCACTCAATTAAGAGATCTCCCAGCCCTTGTGGGTTTTTATGTATCTCACGGATACTAGGGGAGACTTTTTTCAGTATAGAACATCTGCACCAAGTGGGTGATGAACTTTCCTCACACCCACAATTGGACCAAAACAAAAGTACCACTTGGGTCGTTCCCTCTCACAAGTTGGGAGGCAAGCCCTTTAAAGGTATGCTTTGAAATGTAAACACATGTGCGAAACTCAAGATTTTTTTTGTCACCCAAGATCGCCAAAAGGTGCGATGGGAGAGGATAGACACCTAGTTTTCCAAACATGAAGTACACAATACACACTTCATCGCAATGTTCTTTTTAAGTTCAAAAAAATGAAAAATAAAGAAAATAAAAATAAAAATAAAGTAAACTAAAATAAATGTGTACAAGATAGCAATTTTTTTGTTCTTTTATGTGCACCAAAATGAAATATTTTGGATTTCAAACAATGAGATAGCAATGTGAAAGACTAGAATTTGATTTGTTCATTTTTAAGCACCAACCAAAAGTTTTTTTCTAAAGCCTTGTCTTAATGGTCAACAAAAGAAAATTGTGTATTTATCAACAAAATAAAAGCATTCAGTCATTTGCTTTAATAAGCACCAAGATTGAAGTGTGCTCCTAAACTACGAAAGCTTTTGGAAAAGTTCATTCTTAGAGCACCAATTGAAATTTTGTAAGCTAGAAAGCTTTGAAAAGTTTGTTTTAGAGCACTAATTGAAATTTTGTAAGCTAGAAAGCTTTGAAAAGTTTGTTTTATAGCACCAAATTGAAATTTTGTAAGCTAGAAAGCTTTGAAAAGTTTGTTTTAGAGCACCAAATTGAAATGTTCATTTGTGGGGTTCTTTTTATTGCACCAAATCAAAGTTTTCTAGCTATGAAAGCTTTGAAAAAAATTATTTTTAGAGCACCAAATTGAAATGTTCGTTTGTGAGGTTTTTTTATTGCACCAAATCAAATTTTTCTAACTATGAAATCTTTGAAAAAGTAAAAGCTTCGATTGTTCTCCTTCTTTGCAATAAACATGTTTCATATCCTGCAAGATCTACACAAATGATGTTATCACCATTAAAAAATCCAAACCAATCAAACATTAATGTTAGAAATCAAAAATTAACTTGTAGATTTTTAAATGAAAATTGATAGAGAAAAGGCAAAAATTTCAAACAAAAGTGGCCCTATCAGAAGCAAGTGCGAGCAAAAAATTCAAGTGTGGCCTTTGTGTTTTAAGCAAAAGCAGTCAAAAAACTCAAGTGTGCCTCTGTTATTTTTGTAAAAGTGCAAAAAATGTCAAAAGCGGCCAGAAAATAGTTAGGTGTGGTAGACACATGAAATCAACTGCAAAAAATTCTTGTAGATTCTACATGAAAATTTTTCCAGTGTGTTTTTCGAAACCTGCAACTTCAAAATTTGCTCATAAAATGATTAGTGTTAAGGACCAGGGTCCCACCAGGCATGCCAGAATGTGTAAGGGGGAAATTGGTGAAATGCAAATAGATAAATGAATTGAATGGAAACTAATCTAACTCAAAACAAAAATCAAGATTAATGCCCATTACTCACCAAATGGAACTACAAAGAACAAATTCAAATGATGCAATCAAAAGAGACAAACACAAAATGAATTCAATAAACGTAGTGTTACCATCCTGTGTTAGAGTTTGTTCGTGAAGATGTTCAGTTGTTCGTATCAATGTGAAGCCTCCATTGTGCATGCAAAATATCCAAAGTTGTGCATGTGTTGATCGAAGATGTGTGTAAATCTTTGTCAAAATGTTGATTAATATTTCTACATTACTTTATCGTGTAAATGATGTTGATTCTCTTATCATTTTTTAAAAGAAATGAGGTTTTTATATAGAATTTGTGTTTCAAAATGAACGCTTGAGATCACGTAATTGGTGTAATTGAAGAAATCATTTTGAGTGTTTAGTGGGATTGAGGAAATAGATTGAATAATCTATGGGATTGAAGAATAGATTGATATGTTGGGAATTAGATGGATCAGTCAGAGAATAGATGGATCAATCAGCCAATTAGATCGAGCAATCGAGGGATCATAATTTGCTCAATCATGAAAGTGGGTGAGGATAATTAATTAATATCTTTAATTAATTAATCTTTTTGAGTTGAACATGTAAATCAAGTTTGAATTTTGCAAACAAAGTTGTATTTGTTTGATTTGACCTTTTTGATGATGTTTTGAATAATTTATTTAATTATTCAAATTTAGGGGAAAGTGATTTTATTAAACTATTATGTTTTAATAATTTAATTAACTTAGGGGAATAGGGTACATTAGCGACATAATTAAATAATTGATGTTATTTAATTAATTAGGAAGAATAAAGTTAGGTTATGACTTTATTAAATAAATAAAATTTATTTAATTGGTCAAAAATGGTGAAAAAGATAATTAATTAAATAATGAAACATTATTCAATTAATAGAGAAAATTAGGGTTTTTGATGCAATTGATGTGAAATGTAGAGATATTCGATGATAATGATGTTAATGATGAGAAAATGTCATTTAGGATGTGTGATAAGTGTTAGGTTAATTTTACATGTCTACAATAATATAATATTGATAATAATATACTATTATCATTTAATAATATTTTAATATAATATTATTGAGTGTGCACTGTGACTGTAAACTAGCATATATACCTTATATATTAATTTAATTTGATCTATATAAAAATATATTAATTATTAATTATAATAATTTTATATCTATATTTAATAATTTTTATTATAGAATATAATATATAATAATAATATCACCTATATATAGTATTATATAATTTAAAAAATAAAATGAAACAAAAAATGCCTATAATGGACACAGTGCCTATAGGAGGTCAGCATAATCCATCACCAAAAAACACAAAAATTAAACAATACAAAAAAAATAAAATTAAAATTAAAAAATAAAAATAAAAACCTACAAAGGCAGCACAATGCCTATAGGAGGTCAGCACAATCTCACAAAAATAAACATATTTTAGAAACAAAAAATATTAAAAAAATAAAAATAAAAAGCTACAATGATAGCATGGTGCCTAGGAGGTTAGTACAATCCGTCACAAAAACAAGCACATTTTAGAAACAAAACAAAAAATAAAAAAATCTATAAATTAATATTTGGAATAAAATTTGAAATAAAGATATTAGATCAATAAAATGTTGGAGAATTATGGGCTTGATGATAGCCAAGGATAAAGGTTGGAAAAAATTGTGAATTCAAGGTGACTCCAAGTTGGTCATTGGGGCTCTAAAAAGGGGTGAGTTACACAACTGGAGACTGGAGGTGATTGTAGAAGTGGCTAAAAGTTATCTGTACAAATTAGAGGGGGTGTTTACTAGCCATATTAGCAGACTTGGAAACTAGGTTGTTGACTAGGTTGCGAATGAAGGAATTGATCTTAGGCATGGGACTGGCCTCTCCAATAAAGTTTGAATGGACAACATTCCAATCAATGCTTCTCTATTGGTTTCAAATGACAGGAACAACTTAGTGTTGGTTGACAAGGTCATAGTGGCGCCAAAATAATTTGCTAATTGTTTTTGTCTCTTCCTCTTTGGCGTTTCTCTTCTTTTTTTTTTTCATAGATGTTTGGGCTTTGAAATTGAATTTGTTTTTTAGAATACATATTTGCTAAACATTAAATAATCAAATAGTTTATGATTAAAAATAATTCTTAGATTGATTCTAGTTGATTTTGAATTTGATAGCGAAATCTTCATATTATAGTTGAAGTTAAATATACTATTAATATAATAAATATATTATATTCTAATTTAATATTAATAATTTATAAATTATACTATATAAACTAAGTAAATAGGTAATGTTGTAATATTAATATATTTTAAAATATTGTTATAATTATTAATATATATGAAAGTAGAACCTACAAAATAAAATAACCTATATTATATTGTATATAAATATATAATATAAATTAATATATTACCTACATAATATAGGTTAACTTATTTACCTACAAATTATTACCTATAAATTATTGTTTGGTGTTATTTTAAAAAATAAAAAATAAAGTTGAATACATTTGAATATTTATATAATGAACCCTTTCATTGAGAGAAGGAAGTAGTCTATGAGTTATTTGTACTAGACATAACTATGACTAATAAAGTTGAAGTTGAGTTTGTTCTTTAGAATATATATTTGCTAAACATTAAATAATCAAATGATTTATTATTAAAAATAATTCTTAGATTGATTCTAGTTACTTTTGAATTTGATAGTGAAATCTTCATATTATAGTTGAAGTTAAATATACTAGTAATATAATAAATATATTATATTCTAATTTAATATTAATAATTTATAAATTAATCCTATCCAATTTGGAGCTATGGCAGAGCGGCAACGCAGGGAGGGTTTTCGTTGACACAGGGATTTTCAATATGGTGATGGTGTACAGGCCTGCTGGCCATTCAATAGACAACAAGTAATGTTTGCTCTTTCTTCTCTAACTTTTCAATCTTTAGTAGCCCCTATTGTCTCTGCGGCACCCATCACTACGATTTTTGGCCCTGCCTTCTCTACCTCTACCACAATGGTTGTGAGAGGTTTCTCTCAGTTCTCTCAAACAAGGCCATTTTTGTTAACACCTCTGCAAACCCTTACACTTTCTGCCACTGCCCAATCTACTCTGGCCTCTCTTTCCTCAAGTGCAGCCGCTATTGACACCCCTCCTGCTGCTACTATATCAAGCACAACCCAATTTTCTCACCAATTGGAGTTCACCATGAGCCCACAATCACCGCAACAACCAATGAGTTCTCCCATCGGTTCACAAATTGAAATTTGGAAAATTCCCAATTTCTCCCTGCAAACTATCAATCTCCTGAAGAGGAGAACACAAGGGCCCGCTACACTTACATTCCCTTTTTCCCTACCTCCCGGTGCACCTTTTGTAGGTAGGATAGTTTAGTCATTGTCCCAATTTATTGCATAGGGTGATGCTACAAAGGAAGCTTGAGCCCTCAAGGTTCAGAAGCAGAAAGCCAAGGATGACAAAAAGTAGGTGGAGCTAAAGGTATACACTACTTACAATGAAGCGAAGGAAACACTAAATTTTTCCACCATGTACCCAAACGTTGTCAAACCACAAGGGGAGATTTTGACGGATGATTACAACATGTATGTTGTGGGACTTGATTTGAGAGCAACTTGACCATAAGACAAGGTAGAACTCGTGGAAGAAACGTAGCGGGTGGTGACCACAGACTTCCTCAAGTCTAGTCAACTAAAAAAGAAAGAAGAAGAGTTGAAGCTTGTGAAAGATAGGGTTGAGTTCCTGCAAGCAAAGGAAAAGGCGATGGAGGTAGATATTGCATGCTTATCAGAAAAATTTTCAAGTAGCAGAGGTGGAGCAGAACAAACTCCGGGAGGAACTTGCCAAGTTCCAATTTTTTGACCCCTCCCTAGTCAATATACTACAAAAAAAGAACCAAGACTATTAGAACTGGTTAACCCTAGAGGAGCAAGTGGCACAACAAAAGGATAAAGAGTTTGAATAGCAGTTTGCTCAACTTGAGCAAAAGATGCAAGAGAAGGAGGCATATTTTGAGGCTCGAAAGGCCAAATTGCAAAAGGAGCTTCAAGAGACGAAGCTTTCTCTTGAATCAAAGTTAACAAACAAGATTTGGCTGAGGAAAATTGGTCCAAAGAGCTAAGTAACATCGAGGGACAACTTGCATCCAAAAACAGGAGAGTTGCGGAATTAACAGAGGATGTTGGCTCGAAGGACGCAGAGATTTCCCTTCTAAGGAGTGCTCCTCAGGCCCCTGTTGCTCAGTCAAACCTCATCCCAGTAGCTCAACAACTATATATTTCATACTAGGGAAAGGTTAAGGCCTTCTGCCTAACACTACAGCCAACACTCTGATTCATGTCGGCGGCAACAAAATTGAGTAGGGAGCTTCATGGAACAATTGAACAATTCTCGTGGTTCATCATGGAAAGGTTTCTTGAGGCAAAGAGTTTGCTAAGTAAGCTATACATGGTCTCTGATGAAAACTTAGCAAAGAAAGGGATCGAGGATCAGAATTTTTTTTCCAAGACGACAAAAAAATTCATCCACTGCCACTTCGCCATCCTTTGTACTAACGCCTATGCAGCTACTTTGAACCAGACTATGGATAGCATGTGGGAAAATCTCCTAGCTAACTGAGATGGGAATGACGTCACTATTTTGTGAAGATGATTCAGTCACCACAGCTAAGAAAATTGCAGCAAAAATTGAAGAGAAAGAGTAGGACCCAACTACTTTCCAAAGTTGTAGCCAACCTCCCACTGTAGCAGACATTGAAGGTGTCATTCATCTAATTGTGTGGCTACCTTTCCAATGTGATTTTGTGGCTGGTTTGCCTGAGGTGCTGCCTTATAAAGAAATGCTCAACCTAACTGGAGTGTAGGAGAATCTGCGTGATGTATTGAGACCATCTAAGGCCGATTTGCTGCCCCTGTAGGGAACTCTTTCTAAACTTTGAATTTTTCGCCCTATGGATGGCACTTTGGTCTATGAGCCAGAGAAAATTTTGGGTTCCTCATTCTACAGGTGAAATGCCCCTGGTAGTTGCCAAAAGTTGTGAATGTAAAATTCTTCGAGCTCCCTTTGGGTGCTTTTTGTGTTTTGCTAAGTACCAGCTCGATCCTCATATGTTCAAACTCGCTACCCTTAGCCTTTCATCAAGCTTCTTTTTGCTATACTCTACCGGCTGCTTCCACGTGTCTGTCCAAAACTCCTCATAGCAAAGGCTTCATTCACTCTTCTACCTACTCCTGATATGCTCCCATGTGTCTTCACTGTAGGCTATTTATAACTGCTTCCCTTCACTTCCTTGTCAGGCCCCGCCCATGTGCCTCGTAGCTTCCTTTCATGTAAACTTTTGGAAAATACCAAAGACCATGCCGATAATAAACATTACTGTTGTGTGTCTTCTCGACGCAAGCTTTCATCAAAGGGAGGGGAGAATGAACTAAAATTTGTACCATGCTGCCACCTGTCTCCTAGTGGGGACTTCATTGAAAGGAAAGAGTGGAGCAAACGCCAAGTTGCGATATGTTGTCGCGTGTTCTAACTGCCTCCTCTGGGAGGTGACACTTATCTTCTTGAGATATTCTTGGACCACTGCCATCATTTGTAGGGGATGCATCTGGTTGGGAAGCATCTACATGCCATGGCTTGAATATTTTCTATTTTCAATGGTTGAGGGAAATCATTGTTGCAGCCATCATTGCCAAAGGATACTGAATATTTTCTATTACAAGCTTGCTAGGTGACGGATTTTTGGCTATAAGTACTGCTTCTCGCTTCATAAAATGAGTTCAGAAGATGCAAAAAATTTAGAGAGACACCAAGCCTTTAGTATTGTTTTAAGATTGTTATATGAAACTTTCACACTATGCCATTGTTCAGCCTTTCTTTTTTTCTTATGTTATTTGATAAGACATTAATATTGTGCCATTATTGTCTGGATTGTTCATTTGCAAGAACTTCTATGATTTAAATACAAATTTTTGATTTAGATCATGTCTTTGACTCCTCTTTTTAGTATATGTATGTTATAATCATTTTATGTCATTAGATGAATTGTTCAAATCTTTTTTTTAATTTCTATGATTCTGAAACATTGGTGATTTTTGAATGGGCCCTTGAATTTATTCCCAAAGGATATATTTATCATGACTTTATCTACATCTTAGCACATCGACTTAGTTAGATTTTCATTTTTTATATTTTCTTCATTTTCCTATTCAAAACCCAAGTTACTAAAGAAGTCGACTTCTTTAAAATCCGAAGGTCACTTAGTTTAGCGCAATTGGTCCCCCATTAACTGAGTTTCCCATAAAGGGATGTTATCTTGCCATTTTTTGGCATCAACAGTTACAATACATTACAAGAGGCTCACTGCCATAAGGGCTCACTACTCAGATGACTCACTATCCCAAAAAATAGGAGGGGTCACTAACAAGGAAGATCACTTCTTCTAGAATTACAAAAGATATGGAAAAGAGTGGCTCATTTCAAGATTTTGAACTACTAACAATGTATCTACAATATGTTAAGGGTATAGTTCCAGTTAGGCTTAGTAAACCAACTTTACACACTTCATTCTTCTCCACTATCACATTTCACACTTCACACTCTCCCTCGTCATCTTCTACATCATCATACCATCAATGAATTGACCTTCTATATATATATATATATAATGTTGTAAAATTGCACCCCTTGCAATTTCACATACATTCTTGCATTTTCTTTAGTGTTCATTTCCTTAGAACTTATGTAGGTTTATTCTAGCCCCTACATCAGCCTTTTTCCCTTCTCAAGATGCTCAAAAACCCCTTTTTAGTAACTATCCTCATGCATCATCTTTTCCTCAAACCTTGTGCTTTTCCCATTCTTGTTATTTTTCAACGTGATGTGTCTAGACACTAGCACGTCGTGCGGATGTCTGGGCGCCACGCTAGCATCCTATGACATTTCCATGTTCAAACGACCATTTCTAAGCATTTTTTTCACTTTTCAACCTCCTTTTGTTGGTGATAACAACTCAGGATGCCTTGTAACCTCTCGGGAAGCTTCCTTTCCCTTCTATTCTCTCTTTATATGCTATATTTTCAATCTATTTTAGCCTTCTAAATCTTTGTAGCTTGGGCTCCTACTTTTTCCTCCTCTATTAATTTTGCTATCTTGCTTGCAAAGCTCTTTACAACTTGCTACAACATCACTCTCAAGCCCTTACAACACTCTTTGTAGCTCTCTTGGATCTTACAACTATCTTTTCCTCTCTCTTTGGCTTCCTTAAGCCTTGTAGCTAACATCTCCCTCATCTTGTGCTTGTGAGCATCTTGGGATTTCTCATATCCCTTATCTATTGCTCAAGCGAGGATTGCTTTTATCATTCCATATTTGCTTACTTCATTCACTTTCTCTATCTATTTGATTGTCCATGGAGGTGGGAACACCAAAATGAGGGTTTGACTGAGGCAAACCTCTATACAGCCCCAACATTTTCTCTAGATCTTACGCATGTAGGTATTGAAGACACTCATTTGTTGGAGGCTTCATTACTTGGGTTATGAGAATTTTTTATCTCTTATTATCCTACTTTATCATTTATACTTTACTTTATTCTCATTTCTATTACTTTTTGTTACTTTCTCACATTTTTTAAGTTCTTAGCAATTTGATTGTTAGTAGTCACTAAGTCATTTTCTACGATATCCTAATTCTCTAGTTTGTACGAGATGCCAACACGCCTTTGGGACACCAGTGTGTTGTGTTGTCATCCTTATTATGCACTGTTGTCCTTTGGTCGAGAGCTCGTTAGTTTGTCCCAAAAACCTCTGTGATTTTATTCCTTCAGATTCTAGAACTCTCGCATTATTCCTTGAGGTAGTTTAGGGTAGTTCGCCCCTTGGGAATCTCTTGAGAATAAAGAGATTCATGAGTAGAAAATCCCCCTTCTCTACATTTTGGTGAACCCGACATGAATCACAATATTTTTCAACAAACTAGGAATTTATTTACCCCAACTTGGTGGGGCCATTTTTTAGGGATTGACACAAGTTCCGACCCCAAATTCTGCTCTGAAGACCTCCAAAAATGCAAATTACTAGAACCTTGAAAATATTGAAAAAATTATTAAAATATGGATTTTCAATTTTTCTCAGTTCTGTCACCTCTAGACTGTTCCAAATTAGTTGACTTTTTTATTCATTGTTTATTATATTTAGCTTACTATTTTGAAAATGAATTTAATATCTTCTTTTATGAGTTTAGTATCTAATTATATTCAAAATGTTAATGTTGTTTCATTTCATGCATGTGATAGTGACTTGGCTTTTCCCATGCCACTTTGTATCTTTGATCTTTCTCATGAGATTCCTCTTGATTTGAAGGATATCTTGTTGCAAGAAGATGAAATCATTGATACCTTTCTTAACACTACCCTACCTTCTCTCCATTCCAATGCACTCTCTTCTAGAGATGATGCTTTAGCTAATGATGAATCTCCTTCCACATTTGATCCTCCCTAGATCGATGTTGAGAATATTTCTTTGAATAATTATTCCACTAGTTGTGATGATTCTATAAATGTAATCTATCTCTGCTACCCCTCAAATGCCTAAGAGACTGGTCATTTATCTAACTCAAGCTAGTCCTTCTCCTAAAAGGATTTTTTCTATTGATGGTGTTCCATTTGATAGTGATTCTCCTAATCTTTCTAAGGCTCTCTCTTATAGAGTGGTAGCCCATACTTATAAGAATATAATGAATAAACAACCAATCCTTCTTCAAGCTCCTAAACCCACAACTAAAGCACCTAGTGATTATGATCTTGTCAAGCAACTTCAGGTTACTTCGGCTAAGATCTCATTATGGGACTTGCTTCAGTCTACTTCGGTTTACCAAGATATACTTCAAGAAGCCTTGCAAAAAATCATCTTTCCTTCTTTTTCTAGGCCAATGATTGCTAATGCATTGATGGCTCATATTCATGCGGATTCACCAAATATCATGTTCTATCTACAAGAACTTTCACCCTTGGATGTGCAGAAACAAGAAGATCCTTTAATGATCATAGTTAATATCAATACTATTGGAATTAGAGGTACTCTCGTTGACGTCGGCTCAACACTCAATGTATGTAGCATTGATTTATTGCCTAAGATTAATATTGATTCATCTTCTCTTAATGCTTCTTTTGTTGTCATTTGTGGGTTCGATAATGTCGGTCAACAAGCCCTAGGCACAATAGTCTTGCCTTTGAAATTGGGACCCATTATTGTACCCACCCTTGTATATGTTATGTCAAGAAAGTTACATTATAATCTTCTCCTTGGTAGACTGTGGATTCACACTATGGGTGCAATTTTGTCCACCTTACATAAATTTATTAAGTTTATTTGTAACAATAGCATAGTCACAGTCAGGGCTAACCTTGAGGCCATGCACTTATGTGAGATGGAAGCTACCGACCGGGTTTTGTTTATGCCTACTCTTATCCCTTCAGTTTCTTCTCGTGCATTGATGTCTACTCCAGTAGTACCTCTTATAAAGGATACTCTTGAGACAAATGTCCCTAAAGAAGATCCTTCTCAAGAAAGAAGTTTTATGTATGCTCCTTCTACCTCTTCTCAAGAGAATGCATGTCTAGGTGATGATTGGGGTTCCTTAGACTTTACAAAAAATTTCATTAGAGAATATAAAGTCAACTCGATCCACTCAATCCTCCCAATAACATCATCCAAACCCTCTATTAAAGATGATTATTCTTCTGTATCGTGAGATAATGTGAGCAATAATTGTAATGTTCTTAATGCTCATCTTCCTCCTTCTGAGGAAGATGATCACACTTCTATTAAAGAAGCTAATGTTGGCAATCCTATCAAGAAGGATGGTGATGATACTATAGAAGAGTATAATCCCCATTGTTGGAATAATGCTCTCTATGAGGATCCTCCTCCTTCTCAAGATTTGCAAACACATTATGACCATGGCTTTAAACTTACTTCTAAATATGGCTATGGGCATAAATGTTGTGGGTATAATGAACAAGGAATTTAGGTCCCCATAGAATATGCACCTCATAAGAATAACTTGGGACTTTGTTGCTTGAATTAACAATCTAAACAGAAACCATGGTTGAATGGCGACATGATTTATGCTCAACCTCGTTCTCTTGAAAAGATTCATATTCCATTGTCTTCTATCTTCGTGTCCTCTTATTGTGAGTAGTCAAAATTTTCTCCACAAGAGAAAGGGTTGCTTCCTGCTCCTCATTCTTTATCTGAGAAAGAGTGTATTTTTTTGCGGCTTCTTAAAGCCCACTTGATTACTCTTCCTTCTCCTACACGTAATAAATTTCATAAGCATGATGAAGAAAAGCATTCTTTCTGTGTATACCATCAAGTGCTTGGCCATTCCACTAGTGAATGTAAGGCCTTGAAGGATAAGATACAACAACTTCATGATTATAGTGTCATCACTCATTTATTTGTTGATGCACCTACCTCTTCTTCAAATGACAAGTGATATCGAGGTCTACCTATATCCTATATGTTCTAAGTATCTTGCATGGTTCTCCTCCCCTGTATGTTGGGGGAAGTTATAACTTGTTATGGATATATGCATCCTTCTAAGGACCCCCTCTCTTCTCTCTATCTTTCAATTGGAGTGTCCCCTTGAGTGGTCCCCTTATTGTCTTGAAGGGTTCTCGAGGGACCCCCCTTTGAAATATTTTCTCTTAAATGAATTTATTGGCATCTAGTTTGGGGGAAACTTGACTAGACCTATATTTTTTGTGACTCTTTTGAAATGCAACTTGTGGTAGCCATAGGCTTCTCTGGTTAGTCTTTCTCTACAAGACCAAGAACCTGTAGAGATCCTTTGCATCAAGCTTACATAACATGTTTAGTCTACGAACTAACATGTCACTTTCTAGGTGCGCTTGTGAAGCCGCTTCTCAATCTGACTCTACGGAGTCCCCCACATCAGGCTTTCCTTAGGAGAGAGTACCTAAGGTGCCTTCTTTGCAAGTTTGAGGACCTATAAAGCACTTTCAGCTTGTGGGATCTATTCACCGTTGGTTTGTAGGCCTCTGGTAGAGTTTGTTCAACTCTGTAGGAGAGAGTACCTACAAAGCCTTTTGTTCACCTTTCATAGATCTGTGGATCTACGATGCATTTGTTCAACTCTCCTTGGGTCTAAGGACCTATGGAGCCATATCTCTCCTAAATTCTCTTTCTTCTCAATTGTGTATATCGGATCAAAGATTTGCATCTTCTTCATCTTGAGTATATGCTCTTTCTCTCTTCGATATTGGTTACTTCCCTTAATTTTAGGTGCATTCTTCTCTCCATTTAAGAATTCTTCTATATGTTATCTCTTAATTTGGGGACAATGCATAGTACTAAGACAATATTTTACATCGAGGTCTCTTTCACTTTGCTGACTCAAATATTATTAGTTTCTTGTGTGCTTGTGTGTGTGTTTTTATGTTCTAATCCCATGATGTATTGGATTTTTATGTTCTAACATTGTTGTCTTGTGCAGGTATTTCTTGTCTAATGTGTTTTTTTTGTAGGTCTTCAACTTGGGGACATGCTTCCTTGGTTTGAAGAGCTTTCTGCTTCCTCTACAGTATCCTTTTGGCATCATGATGTTATTTATTTTTAGTATATTTCCTTTAGCGTGCATATTAGTGTAGATTCATATGCCTGCTAAACTAGGGGGAAAAATGTAATGTCATAAAATTGCACCCCTTGCAATTTCACATGCATTCTTGCATCTGCCTTAGGTTCCATTCCCTTAGAACTTGTGTAGGCTCATTATAGCCCCTACATCAGCCTTTTTCCCTTCTCAAGATGCTCAAAAACCCATTTTCAGTAGCTACCTGCGTGTGTCAGCTTTGCCTCGAACCTTGTGCTTTTCCCGTTCTTGTGATATTGCAGTGTGATGTGTCTGGACACTAGCATGCCATGCAGATGTCTGTGCACCATGCTAGCATCCTATGACATTTCCACATTCAAACGACCATTTTTTAGCATGTTTTCCACTTGTCAACCTCCTTTTGTTGGCGGTAATGGCTCGGGATGCCTTGTAACCACCCAGGAAGCTTCTTTTCCCTCCTATTATCTTTGTATGTGCTATCTTTTCAATCTATTTTAGCCTTCTGCATCTTTCTAGCTTGGGCTCTTGTCTTTTCCTCCTTTATTACTTTTGCTATCTTCCTTACATAGCTCTTTACAACTTGCTACAACAACACTTTCAAGCCCTTATAGCACTCTTTGCAGCTCTCTTGGATCTTGTAGCTATCTTTGCCTCTCTCTTTGGCTTTCTTAAGCCTTTTATTTGACATCTCCCTCATCTTGTGCTTGTGAGCATCTTGGGATTTCTCGCATCCCTTATCTATTGCATCTATATTTTATGATACAGGTTCTCCTCCTCGAGTGGGGATTTCTTTTATTACACCATATTTTCTTACTTCGTTCACTTTCTCTATCTATTTGGTTGTCTGTGGAGGTGGGAACACCAAAACAGGGGTTTGACTGAGGCAAACCCCTATACAGCCCCAACATTTTCTCTAGATCTTATGCATGTAGGTATTGAAGACATTCATTTGCTAGAGGCTTCATTACTTGGGTTGTAAGAATTTTCTATCTCTTATTATCCTACTTTATCATTTATGCTTTACTTCATTCTCAATTCTATTACTTTTTGTTACTTTCTCACATTCTATAAGTTCTTAGCAATCTAATTATCAGTAGTCGCTAAGTTATTTTCTATGATATCCTTGCTCTCTGGTCCAAGAGCTCATTATTTTGTCCAAAAAACCTCTATGATTTTATTCCTTCAGATTCTAGAACTCTCACTCTATTCCTTGAGGTAGTTTAGGGTAGTTCGCCCCTTGGGAATCTCTTGAGAATAAAGAGACTCATGAGTAGTGAGTCCCCCTTCTCTATAGTATATATTCTACAAATAATCATATCATCAATTAGATCGACCTAATTATATGAAACATGTGACACCATAACCTGTCAGCTCAAAAATTCATCATACATACCTTACGAAAGAAACCAAAATGTATTCTTTATCAAAATAGGTTGAAATGACCTATAATCACTCCTAAAGTAGAGAAATATATGTCAAGAGGGGTTTAATTATCAAAATGTTGAAACAATATGATGAGTAAAGATGTATGAGGTTGCACAAGCCCCAAAGATCTAAGATCCCATGGCAAGCCAACATAGGCACAAAGGAACACACACACATGTATGATATGCAGCAATACAAGATACACAAACATACATGTTAGAAAAAATGAAGCACACACAATGAAAACACATGATACAACATAGCATATGGATGATGGTGAAATGAAAACAAGCATGATGTAGACACGAAGTAAACACGAAGAATACACATGAAAGCAAATAATAATAAACACAACACAAAACATAGTGTAAGTGCTAAAAATAATTTGAGTCGATAAGGAAAATAGACCTCAATCTTAAATTTTCTCAAATACCAAATATCATCCATCAAATTAAGAAAATGCTTTATGAGGACTGAATTCATGCACATTACTCATGGAACACATGATTCCACTAACACAGAAAGTGTATTATACTAAGTGGCCATGTTAAAAGGGTTCATGACTCACATAATAGTAAAATCTAGTATTTTCTAGGTGAATCACAAACAAGAATGTGAAACAAGTAGTGAGGATCACTTTTCAGTAGGTGAGCCCCCAAGACAAGGATAAGAAACACAGGCTAGGTCTACAAGATGTGTACCCATAACAAGATAGAAAAGATGAGAAACACACTAGGTCTACAATTGTGTACTCATGAAAAGGTGGAAAAAATGAGGACACACCAGGTCTATAGGTTTTTACCCATTTTTCAACCATATGAAGAGTTCTACTCCCTAATAACCTTGATAAAGTGTCATAAAATATAACCAGTTCCACATGGCTAGAAAATTGTATTATGGTAGGTTCCATGAAACACATGGCCCCAAGCAAGGTGTATTATGTTGGATGAGCATGAAATGACAAGGTTTAAATGAAACAAAGCTAAAAAGTTAAACAATCAAGATAATCAAAGGGGCATTGCTTAATGCATGAAAGGTCACACCTTAGGGAACACTAGCCATATCATTACCACTGAGGAGAAAAAGGTCATACATATGCCAAGAAAGTTCACATTCTTCTAGGGCATTAAGCCTAATATCACCACAAAGGAGACACATCATATACATTAAGAAGGCCACACTTTGATAGACAAGATCACACTTCCTAGGAAATGTATTCTATTAACACTAAGAAGGGAACATTACACATGTAAAAAATGAGCAAGGGACTATATTCCCCCCTCCTTAAAATTTTAGTGTACTTGCTACACTAATGTTTTAAGGAGATAAAGAGGGATCCCAATAAGGAATAAAACTAGGACAAGGCTACCTAACCCCTTGCCCCCCAAGTGTAGGAACAAATATGAGCCTAGATATGTTATGATATGTTGCTCCTTGTGAAATGAAATATGATACCCTCATGCATGGTAGTGAATATGCTATGATACTACAACTACCACATGGCGAGGAGTAGAAACTAATGTTTTTTATTAGAGGTAAAATACGGGTTTTGAAGGGGCTCGAAACCCTTTACATCAAAAGGCAGCTGAAATAAAAGATAACAACATTAAGCCAAAAAAAATCCCAACCACAGTGACCCATCAACAAAAAGTAATCCAAAAAGGAGGTACCAACCAACAACACTACATTCTTTTCAGAATATCCATCACATCCACATCGCTATCCATTGCCTTATGTGCATCATCAAAAACATTAGAACTATCCTTCCTAGAAGCCCCACCATGAGCTTTAGTTTTGTTCCTAGTCCTAGCACCAAGACCATCCGTATTTACCTCTGAAATCAAAATAAAACCTTCCTCACCACCTTTCCTAGTAGCAACAACCTCACCAGCATGGGCACTATCAATTTTCTTCTTAGCACCAACCATAGGAGAAGTCACAACAGTATACTCATATTTCCCAACAAATTTATGAACTTCCCCTCCTTTCATCACAGTATCCCAAATTTTCACCATTTGATCCTCAAGGATGAGGATTCTTCCTTCAAGATTTTACTTCATTTTGAGATTTTCCTCTGCAACAGTGTTTACCACAGTATTTAAGGATTCAAACAACTCATATATCTAATTCTAAATAGATGACCCCTTAGCCTTGCTAACCACACCTATGACTCTAACATTAGTAGTATTGAGTTCATGGAAAAACCATTTAAAAGCTTAAATAGGAAAATGGACCCCTCATGTGCAGTACCAATCACATCAAACAAATCATCTCTATCAATATTAAAAACCCCTTTTACCAAGGCATCCTCCTCCTCAAAGGAACTAATCCTATCCTAACCAGTAGAGGAGTCCTTACCTTTTTCAATAATAGTCGGAGACTTAAGCTTACAGATGGAACTCGTAATTTCCTCCGCCACCGCCTTTCTCTTATTAATCCTCTCCAAATCCACATCCTAGGTCTCCAAAGCAACAACAGAATCCCCATACTTATCTTTCACCTGCATAACCAGACTGACACTCGGTGAATCATCAACAAAGAGGCCGCCCACAATAGTGAAGGGATGGCCCTTCTCCAGAATTTGGCTTGTAGTCCTCAAAACCCTTTTGTTTCCACTAACTTCCCCCAAATCCTTCTTCTTGGAAATCAGAGGTGGCGAGGAGGCCTCCCCATATAGGTCATTCTTCCCCTTTGGACCCCTACTCAACACATCAACTTCCTCACTACAAGTTAAATACCCCTTGCTAGCACATGGTTCCCCTTTTTTCTTCTTTCTTGTGGGAGAGGAATGTGGTCCCCCCTCTAGAGAAGTGAGAGAATCAAGAACAAAATCCATGTCCTCCTCTAACTCAGCCTCTTTTTCTAAAATCAATTTCCTCTTCTTGACCTTTTTGTTGACTGGTTCCTCATCGGAGGTCATTTCATACCCCTCAACAGTTTTGGGTTGTTTACCCTTCGGGGTGACCATAGATTTATGAACCTCAAAAAATTTTGCATAGTCAGAGATGAGAAGAATTAATCTCACATGCAAAACTACATTTTTTGGGTTCTTCTTGTGATCCTTGATACCCGAGTCAAGAGGCATGAGAAGATAGAACGGTAAAGAAACCCTCTTCTTATTTCAGAAGTGATTTAGCAGGATGAAATGGTATGCATTCACCGCCGAAAATTGGCCTTCCAAGGTAATGTAGCACATTAACTCCTCTGCAACATCCCCCCATAAAGCCTTAAGGGAGCTTCACTGATATCCACCACTCCTAGAAGTCCTAAAATCCTTCTCTTCATCATCTTTGAAAAATATTTTCATGGTGGTCTACACCTCCCTTTTGTCCCTAAAGACTTTCATGTCATCCATAGCCAGACCAATAATACCATAAATAAATTTTTCATTAACCTCAAACTCAGTCCCATAAAGCTTAAGCACTCTTTCATTCCATCCTTTAACAAAAAGGTTTGTTACCTGGGGATTATTACCATGAATTTTCTCCAAGTAGGGTGTTAACCCTCCCTTCACCAGCACCTTCCATACCTCCTTCCTCTTCCTAGCAACTTTGCATGAGGATGGTTCAACTCAATTTCTGTCTCCACCCATCTCACCACAATTAGTAGAAGAAACTAGCTTATGGGCTCCAAGCACAGAACAAAGAAGACTCTAGAAAACAATACCACCCATAATCCGTGTGAGGCCAAAATTGGGACAAGGGATGATAAAGACCATAGAGTTTTGTTTCTTATGACACCCAGCTCCCATATGAATTGCTTGATTCAAATATTGCACACCATCCTTTCTCATAATAATCAACCATGTGATGAAGGGCATGCATACCACCAACCATAATGAGACGCTAATCAAAATGAAATCAGCACTCATGGTTCATAGTAGCAATAGCCTCTATAGGAAGAGGGTCATTGAGACGCCACTCCCTAAACTCTTTAACACCTATGTTAGCGAAAATGTCTGCCGGCCCATTACCTTCTCTTAAGATGTGTGATATGTAAACCTCATCAAAAGAATTCAAAATTTCTATCGAATCCCTTATCAAGGACTCAATAGTCCAAGATGGAGGCATGCAAATTTTCAAATTATTTATGATATTCAGAGAATCCCCCTCCAGCCACACTTTCCCATATCCTTTGGTTTGAGCCAATTTTAGACCATGATAAGAGAAAAAAATAATCTTATTGATTATGTGAAGATCTTTTTTATGCTTTTGAATGACCATAACCAAGAACTATTGTTGTTTCTTGCATGTTAGGTTCTATGGGGACATGGATACCTTTCTATTTTACACCACACCCTTTTCCATTATAGCAACATTGCTTCAAAATTTGATATCCTCTTCCATAAAGTTGTTCCATTTCTTTTGGGGAAGGTGGTTTTTCATGATCATCATATGTGGATGTATAAGTTGTGTTTTTATCTTATTTAATACAAGTTGTAGAAAAATGATTTTAATGACTCAGATTGTGTCGATTCCATGGAAGCTTCTTTCTCTTTTTTTTATTTTGGTTGTATAAGCTTGTATTCCCCATTGAATGTATGTGTGAAATCTAATGATACCCAATCATCATCTAATAGCTTTATCACTGATGAAAGACACTCATTCTTTTCTTCTTTTTTCAAATGTTCCACTTTTGAAGTTGGTATCAATGTTCTTAAAGGGTTTTTCATTCCCTTCTTAGTTTGTAAGCAATTTTTAGATTTTGGATTAGCCTTTATCATGTAAACTTTGTTTTTGTAAGTATTCCATTAGATGATGTAGTTTTGATGACACTCCATTCATTTCATGGATCCATGGTCTAACCAAGAGAATATTATATGAAATTTCATGGGGCATGACATGCATAGGAGTTTGTAATGTAACCTTGCCAACAAGTTAATAGGCAATGTTATCATACCAAGTGGTTGTTTTCTCACATTATCAAAACCGTGAAAAGACAAAGTCTAGTTGAGTTTTAGTCTTGTATGTGCCAATTATATCCAAAATATTTATAGTACAAACATTTAGTCCTAAACCATTTCCAATAAGGGTACACCTAATTCCAACCTTGTTAATAATAGCTAATATCATCAAAGCATCATTTTGTTTCTGCATTTCCAGAGGTAATTCACTTTGATGAAAAACAATGTCTAAATTAGGTTGATTCATATTCTTAATCAAAGCTACCACATCATTTGGTTGCGCACTAGGAGAGATGACAACTTTTTTCAAGGAATTTTGAAGCATGCTATGGTAAACAAGTGATGTTTAAATAAGATCCCACAAATATATCTTAGTAAGAGTTTTATGAAGTTGTTCTACAAGATGATACTCCTTTCCACTATTTTGAGGTAAATGAGGGGCACTAGGTAACATAGGTTGTGGGAATGGTATCAATGAAGGAATGGATTGCATTTGTATTTGTTGCCTATTGTTTCTAGTGTTATATGTGTTGGCTAAAGTATGATAACTTGGTTGTTGTGACACATGATTACTAGTAAGTTGGTTTACAAAGCTTAAGATGTGTCCATGAGGCTTAGGAGGTCCTAAAATGAGAACTAGTTTAGGAGGTGACTTAGGAGGACAAATAATTAGAGTAATTTTAGGAGGTGCAAAAGTAGTTTTAGGAGGTCCAAGAATTAGAGGACTCTTAGGAGGTCTAAAAGAAGTTTTAGGAGGTCCAATAATCAAGGGAGATCTAATGGCCAGTTATGCATTCATAACCTCAATGGATTTGACTTTTTTTTATGATTTTTTAATGAGAGGGGATCTAAGGTGACCTTAGCATCGTCATCTAAGAAAGACATCTTACTATCTTTTGAAAGAAATGTATCAATTATTTAATTCTCTTTCCCAATAATATATTCCCAAGTAGGAGAGTAGGGGGAAAGAAACAAACAAGATTCTCATGACACTTAATGATTGGGTCTTCTAACACCAAGGTACCTTCATCACAAGTAGGAGAGGTATCTAGAGAAGAATAGTTATGATTGTCATGATTTTCAATGGTTGTATCCTCTTGTATCAAATCATCCTCACAAATGGGAGAGATTTTGAGAGATGAAGGAAGACTATGCAAGGTGATATTAAGAAATGTGTCAATGATTTCATCTTCTTACACCATAATATCTTCCCAAATGGTAGAAGTATTAGGATAGATTCAAAAAAGATTCTCATGGCACTCAATTATTTGATCTTCTAAGACCAAGGTACCTCCTTCACAAGTAAGAGAGGTATTGCGAGAAGAACAACTATGATTGTCATGATTGTCCTTGATTGAATCCTCTTGCACCAAAATATTATCATAAATGGGAGAGATATTAGGAGAGTGACTACCATGCTTGTTAAAGGTTTCATTTTGTTTCCTTAGATTATGCTCATAAGTAGGGAAATTACAATAATATATGTCATGTGATACTCTATGAGAACCATATGTTTGAAAAGGAAACATGCCTCTACTTGTCTAGGGTTTTGAATTTGTGCAAAAATGAAAAATATTTTATCCAAATTATGCAATACTTCAAAAAATGTAAATGATTTCCCTATAGATATGATGATTTTAAATACTGAAATGCAACAATTTTCTCCAAAGTTGCAACAAATCAAGAAAAGTGACATATTTATTGCACATGCAATAAATTTTTTTTAGAGTTTCAAATCAGATAGTTGCAAGTAGAAATAGGTTGATTATGTAGAGACATAAAGGTGTGCAAAAATTTTCTAAGACACCTATACAAGGACATGGTCACCCAATGGCGACTAGGACTTTGATTAGGGTTCAGAAAACTGAAAAACTAAAATTTTATGTTGTTGTTTAATGTTTCTTTCTCTGGTAATGTAAGATGCAAGTGTGAAATAAAGGTGAAAATGTTTTAACAAGTTTTTGAATGCAATTTTGAGATCTAAAATACAATAAATTGTTGATTATAAGATGCCACAATCTGAAAATGATGATTTTGATGCAATTTTGAAATCAAATAATGTAATTTTTTCCACTTTTTGAACTATATGAAAGATTCCTAAAAAGGTGCAATTATGATTTCCAATTCTAGGTTTTGCAGGCATAAATAGCTTGAGCCAATAGAGATAAAAATATGTGAAAAAGTTTGTTAATACACTTGTACAAGGATAGGATTGCCCAATGGTGACTAGATATTTGAATAGGGTTCTGAGAATTAAAAAAGTGAATGTCTAAGTTAGTGTTTAAGGTTCTTGTTCACATTTGTAAATATATTTGGTGGTGACTATTTTTCCAAAATTTCCTCAATTTAAGACAATGTAATTCAAATGAAAATGTGAAATAATGAAGGACAATTTTGAATGCACTTTTTAGATCTTAATCATGCAATAATTTGTTGAGATATAGTTTTGTACACCATTTCATAAAATGATTTATTATATTATTGTAATTAAATAATTATTTAGTTGTGATACACCTTGGTGGTGTTGTTAATCACAATAGGTAAATATTTGGGGACCCACTTATGTTGTATTGTAACATTGTATTATTTAATGTGTGGGAGACATGATAATAATTTAATTTTGGGGAATATTAAATAATGTGATGTCTTAGTACCCAATATTAAATAAGGGGTTAGTGGTTTTGTATTCACATGGTTTTGTGGTATGTGGTTTCACCTTACCACTAGTTGTATTTTGTGTGATCTTGTGTCTATAAAAGAAACACATATGTAGTGGTTTAGGCTAGCTAAGTGGGTTGACTGTCATTATTGAGTCTTCTTGAGGAGTGCATTTATGAAGCATGGCATGGGATGTGTAGATTCATTCTTGGACACATGGGAATTCATTGGAGGGCTTGATGCTTTAGAGGTGTTCATTGTAACTCTTGTATTGCTTTATTTTTGAATAATATGATGCAGTATGGATGCTTTTAGAGGCTAGGTTTTTCCCTCTTGAGGGTTGTCCTGGGGTATATCTTGTGCTATCTTGTGGCTTGTCTATTTGATCTATGCATTTGGAAAACTTGTATGCATGTTTATCTCTCATGGGTTATGTAGGAAATGATTTAAGATTGTGGGTTTGAATGCAATATTTCCTAACACAATTGACCGAGTCTAAGATGCCAAATTCTGAAAAATGATGGTTTGATGGAAAATTGAAATAAAACAATGCAATTTTTTCACTTTTTAGGGTTAAATAGAAGATGCAATGCAACGAAAAAATTAAAATTTTAACCACCTAATGAATGTATTATAGATCTAAATATGACTGAAACAAATCCTAAGGCAACTTATGATGCAATTTAGATGTAATTTTTTTGTATATTTATGACTTTTTATGATGCAAAAATGAAACCCTAAATGAAAGATGCAAAATAATGCAATGCAAAACCTATATATAGGGTTTGAAAGACTTCCCAATTTTTAGAAGGTATATGATGTAAGAATATCAGGTTCACTAAAATGTAACATAAAAAAAGGGATCCTAGGTCCTAAATCTAAAGAACCTAGGATGCAAGGGGCCTTTTCCAAGTTACATTGAGATGTAGATCAACAAGGTGAAAAGATTGACTTTCAACCTCAAACATGAGTCAATCAGACTTGGATCTACATCTTTTTGAGGATGGGAATGAATTGGAAATGATTTGGACTGATTAACCTAATCATCCTATATGTGTTAATATGAAAAAATGAAATATCCCAACAATTGAAAAACAAAAACATTCAAGTTTCGATAGGTATGGAAGGTGCAGATGACTGTGTACCTACCTAAAAAAATTGGTTTTGATTTTTTTAAAATATTTTTTTTGATTAGTTGAAAACTAAATTATTAATAACTAGTTAACTAAAAAAAGCATATATCATTGCAACAGTACTATGACAATGGAAAGGACTAATAATAGTACATTTTTAATAATATAATATAATACTATTTATCCAAAACACAAAAACAAACACATCTTAGAAACAAAACAAAAAAAACACATTTAAGGAAGAAAAAAAAACATTTTAATAATAGTACATTTTTAATAATGTAATAATAATATAATATAATACTACTAAGCCAAAAATAATATAGTACCATATTAAAAATAATATAATTTCAAAATGTACCATAGAAAAATGGATCATTGACATTTTCATTGTCTTTTAGGTCTTTCTCTCATGATGCTTGGCTTATTTTGCTTTGATTTAATGTTGCAATGTAACTTATGCATTCACATTAGGTCCTGAATATTCAAATTACGATGTCTTGTGAAGGTGTTGTGAAGTGTTGTAACACATTTCTACACTTTTCTAGACTCTTCTTATTATAATTCATATAAATATTCCCTTTTTATCACTTATCAAGTCCTATTTCAAAGTGTTTTAAATTATTGTAACAAGATTTCACACTTTTCTAGGCTTGTTATCACTATTTACACATTTCTTATGCTTTATCTGACCCCTTTATGCACTCATAAGACTTAATTAAGTTTATTTTTTAAAGTATACCTGACAAACAACATTAAATGCAACTTAATTCCCAACACCCACTTACAAGCCTAGAGTGGGACCCATTCGCCATGGGTGGTGAATGAGTCCCTCTTAGCTCCAAATTCAAAACAATTCAAATTTTCTTTCGGGATTTTCTTCAAAAATACCTTATGTCGGCCTATGATGATGTATTATTGGGTTATTAGGGCATAAGTGTGTATAAATAAGTGTTTTTCCATCCATTTTAACATCTAATTCACTCATTCATCATCAATTAGCATTCTTGCATTCAATCTATCAAAGAATCATTCAATCAAGCAATTATCAAGCATCTTGGAGCAGCCATTGATATATCTTCAGACTTCTACAACAAGGTTTTTGGTGATTTTAGGACATTTGCATGTTTTTTATTCATCATTTCCTTGTTCATTTCATTTCATTTCTTTATCAAGGGTTTTATTACCAAAGTGGGATTTGACCAAGGCAAATCTCTATACTCTAACCCTTAACCATTTTTCCCCTTTTGCATGTGTGTTTGTAGACTTTGTTTGTAAATTTATCAAGTAAATAAGTGTTGGAAAGTGGTCAACAAGTCAAAAAGGTGTTTCAAGTCAACTAAACCCTATTTTAAGCTTGGAGACAACCTACAGTCTATTTTCTATAGATTTGACTCTGTCAACCCGACAAGAAGACAAGTGCAGATCTGGACCTACAGAATTGACTCTTGAATTTGAAAATTTTTGGAGGAGGATTGATTAGCCATAAGTGGAAAATGAGTCCCACCTGTAGGCTAGAAAATTTTATTTTTTCAAAATCCAATTCTCGATAGTTGAAAAGCAGTTTTAGGTGTTTTTGCCAGTAGGAGGACTGATTCGCCATTAGTGGCGAATGAGTCCCACTGGTGATTTATAGTAATTTCTTCCAGTTTTCAAAACCTTCCAAGATCAATACTCAACTTCCAAGTGCACTCTGTTAAACCTCATTCATTTTTATTTGCATTAGTTTATGTTTTTATCTCATTTTTGCATACCTCACTGTGTTTTCAAACATTGCATATTTCATTAGTTTTGCATTAATAATAAATCAATTTCATCATCTAGTTGCATTTAGTCTCAATTACATCTTGCATACCTTAGTTTGAGTGAACCACTTCAATTTTTTGGTTCTATCTCTCTCCTTTTAGGTGAAAGATCCTAAGAGTGCAAGAGAAGTTCATATAGCACACCACAAAATTGTTGGTTCATTTTGGCGAACCTGCATATTGAGCACATTATCTTTCTAATTTCAATTGCATCTTGCATCCTATGTTTCCTTTGCATCAACATTCAATCAGGTTTTTTTTATTTTTGCATCCTATGGTTTCTCAAATTGCATTAGTGAAAGACTCATATAGACTTCATTTTTACATATCAAATCATTAAAAACCTAAAAAAATTGCATTTGCATCTTCATTCTGTATTTGAAAAGCATTAAAATCACTTTAAATTTTTAGAAAAACACAAAAAAAATCTCATACCTGGACTCATTCACCACCCTAGGAAAATCAATCCATTTGCACATTTTAAACTGCATTTTCAGGCATTCTCTGGGTATTTTCTACATTATAGTTTCTTGTTATTACTTTCTGCAATACTTCCATATTTTTTTTTTCTTCTATTTCTTTCATATTAGATTACTTGTATTCATTGTCATCATGGATTTTTCCTTTAACAAGTTTTAGAATTCATTGAAAACCTTAGTAGACATGTCCAATTGTGCCTTTGGTTGCGATCCTAATGACCTTGAGTTTCCTCATGCTCCTTAAAATCCTCATGATTGTCCTCCTCATGATGTAGAAATCATTGGAGAAGATGATGATAGCATGAACAAGTTCTTAAATGAATTCCTTGACAACCTTGATGCCAATGCAACCTTTTACCCATCCATGAAACATTCAAACCTTCCTATTGTTGCACCTCCTAATAGCTTTGGATACCTACATCCCGAAACACATGAAGGACCTAAGTTCCCTCTAACAAGTGGCCCTAGATCCTCTACCCAACCAACTCCTCAACCATTTTATGACCATAAAGTTACAAATACAACAATCAATCTTGAAGAAACATATGGAAAATGATTTACTATCTTAAGCAAACAAGGTTGTGACACAACAAATGAGCATAGCATTCATCAACTTCTAGAACAAAAACCAATAGAAGAAAACACAACATGATTAGGATATTGAGATCCTCCTCATGACAAGTCTCCTTTTGAATATTGGAGACTTCAATATGATGGTACAGTGATCTTTAATTCTCCTCCTAACTTGAATGTTCTTCTCCCACGGGAACAACCATTACCTAATTCTAATGATAAGGATGCTAGGATCCCCATGGGTCCTCTTCCTCCTTCAATCCATGAAAAGGAGAATCTAGTAAATGAAAGTGACCTTGCAAATTGAAAAAACTAAAGTTCCTCTCCATCCACCCCCTGAATGTGAAAGGAGACTCCAAATGCTTTTAAATATAGGTCTTATACTCTTACCACCTTCGAATAGGTTGGTCATCAATCCTAAAGATTCTAACATACCATATTGCAAATATCATCATGTTCTTGGACATCAAACTAATGAATGTCGGACATTGAAGGACATATTGAACAAGTATCACTTCACTAATACTAACTACTATCCTATCATCACATAATTCCTTAAACCCAATCCCCTCATCATGCCATAGTTGTAGAATTTTCTATTCTCACTATAGCATGATCATTTCCCATCATCCACCTCGACTCATTCTTGCCTTACACTCAGTGGGGCCAATAAATTGTTAGCCTTGTCCTAGTAATGCATTTTTCCTTGTCTCTTAACTGTGTTATTCCTCTTCTACTTATACTACTTGAGATGGCGAAGTCAATAACTCGGTTAATGGTTGACTTACATCTGCATTACTAGCTTCTTTTACATTTTCCTTTTTCTTTGGTGTACTTTTATGTGTGTATCGTGTTCCCCTGTAATGTATGTTTGATGTTCTCCCTCTCTTTGTGCACTTCCTCTATTTGTACCTTCATTCTTCTATATGTCATACATTTTATCTTTTCTTTTCTTTTTTTCTTTTGTTTTGTGTTTTCCTTTTGGGGATGATGCAAAGCATCAAGACGCCCTATGTCTCTTCCATGTTGGCTCAAAAGGTCCTTTTCTTTTTTTTGTTTTCCTTTTGGGGATGATGCAAAGCATTGACATGGCCGATGTCTTTTCCATGTTGACCCAAACGGTCCCTTTTCCTTTTTACTTTGTCTTTTCTTGTGTTTTCCTTTTGGGGATGATGCAAGGCATTGAGACCAAAATGTCTCCTTCACGTTGACCCAAAATCTTTTCCTTTTCTTTTGTCTTTTTGTTTTCTTTTCATTTTTTTTCTCCTTTTGGGGATGATGCAAAGTGTTGAGACCGCAATTTTTCTTCCATGTTGACCCAAAACGGACTTTATTTTTCTTTTTTTTTCGCTCTCTTTGTGTCATTCTTCCAATTCTATATGCTTTGGGGAATGATGATAGTTCTAAGCTCTTTAATCAAAACATTGCAGCAATGAACATACTAACCCCAAATCCATAGATCCCTTATGTGTTTGGTGTGTTCCTTTCTGGGGGGAAACTTCCCTTTCTTTTGTTTTATTTTTTGTTTACATGACGCAACCGTACTCGGAAACATATGACTTAGCATAGGATATTTCCAAGTTGGCTCTCATGTCTTGTTTTCTTTTTGCATTTTTTTCCTTAGCTACTTTAAAGAAATTTCTCACAGAACAGTGTGTACCAATTCCTTTAAAGGGGGGGGAATACATTGGCATAATTTCATTTGCATTCTTGGTTCTTAGTGCAGCCTTGTTACTTCATATAATGTGTTTGTCACTTTGTGGATGACATTGGGTGTGATTTCCTTCATAAGCATGACCTATCTTAGCATATTGCATTCCTCTTGGTGGCCTGATGTGACACACTGCATTCCCTAAGTTGTGAATATTCTATTCTTTGATTGGTCCTCTCTTGGAGACATTAGATACAATGTTCCCTAAGTAATAGACCTCGCATGAACCTAACAAGACTCCTTTGAAATGAAACATAGAAAAATGGATCTTTGACATTTTCATGGTCTTTTAGGTCTTTCTCTCATGATTCTTGACTTGTTTTTCTTTGATTTAATGTTGTGATGTAACTTGTGCACTCACATTAGGTCCTAAACATTCAAATTATGGCATCTTGTGAAGGTGTTGTGAACTATTGTCACATTTCTACACTTTTCTAGACTCTTCCATTACAATTCACCTAAAAATCACCTTTTTATCCTTTATCAAGTCCTATTCTAAAGTGTTGTAAAGTATTTTAACAAGATTTCATGATTTTCTAGGCTTGATTTCACTATTTACACCTTTCTTATGCTTTATTTAACCCCTTTATGCACTCATAAGCCTTAATTAAGTGTATTTTTTAATGTAAACCCAACAAACAATATTAAATGCAACTTAATTCCTAACACCCACTTACAAGCCCAAGGTGGGACCCATTCGCGATAGGTGGAAAATGAGTCCATTTTGGCACAAAATTCAAAATAATTCAAATTTCCTTTCAGATTTTTATTCAAAAATACCTTATGTCGGTCTGTGATGATGTATTATTGGGTTATTAGGGCATAAGTGTGTATAAATAATTGTTTTTCTTCTCATTTTAACCCCCATTCATCAAGCTCACTAATTGACCCATTCACTCAAGCATTTAAGCACTTTGCATCATTCAATCAAGCATTCATCAAGCATCTTGGAGCAGCCATTGACATATCTTCAGATTTATTAAACAAGGTTATGGTGAGTTTAGGACATTTTCATGGTGTTTATTCATCATTCCTTGTTCATTTCATTTCATTTCTTCATTAAGGGTTTGATTACCAATGTGCGATTTGACCAAGGCAAATCCCTATACTCTAACCCTTAACCATTTTTCCCCTTTGCATGTGTGTTTGCAGACTTTTGTGTGCAGATTTTTCAAGCAATTAGGTGTTAAAAAGTGGTCAAGAAGTCAACAAAGTGTTTCAAGTCAACTAAACCCTATTTCAAGCTTGGAGACAACCTATAGTCCATTTTCCATATATTTGACTCTGTCAACCCGACAAGAAGACAAGTGTAGATTTGGAGCTACTGAATTGACCTTTGAATTCACAAAATTTTGGAGGAGGAAAAATTCACCATCAATGACAACTGAGTCCCACCTTAAGGCTGAAAAAGGTGATTTTGTTAGATTCAAGTTTTCGACAGTCGAAAAGTACTTTTCAGGTGTTTTTTGTTAGTAGCATGACTGATTCACCATTAGTGGCGAATGAGTCCCATTGGTGATTTTTTAGTGATTTTACCAGCATTCCAGAATCTTTTCGAATCTTCAATCTACCTCCAAGTGCACTTTATTCAGTCTCTTTCAATTTTGTGTTCATTTGTGCATGTTTCTTGTTCATTCTTGCATACCTCACTGTGTTTTCAAAAATTGCATATTTCATAGGTTTTTCATTAATAATCAATCAATTTTAGTACTTAGTTACATCCACATCATTTAATTTATTCATACTCGCATCATACAATCCTTTATTTGAGTGAACCACCTTCAATTTTGGGGTTCTATCTCTCTCCTTTTAGGTGAAAGATCATAAGAGTGCAAGAAAAGTACATAGGACCATCAAAATTGTTTGTTCATTTTGGTGAACCTGCATATTGAACACTTTATCTTTCTGATTTCAATTGCATCTTGCATCCTAGGTTTCATTTGCATCAACATTAAATTAGGTTTTGCTTTGTTTTTGCATCCTAGGGTTTCTCAAATTGCATTAGTGAAAGACTCATTTAGATTTCATTTTTGCATATCAAATCATTAAAAAACTAAAAATCTGCATTTGCATCTTTAGTTTGCATCTAAAAAGCATTAAAATCACTTTATATTTTCTAAAAAACACAAAAAAAATCTCATACCTAGACTCATTTGCCACCCTGCGAAAATTAGTCCACCTACACATTTTAAACTACATTTTTAGGCATTTTTTGGGCATTTACTACATTTCAGTTCACTGTTGCTGTTTTTCTGTTTCAGTTTATAGAATTTCTATTATTTTCATTTTGAACTCCTAGATTGCATTTCATTTGCACCCACCTCACCTCTTGTGGTACTTGTATGATTGTTTGGTGCCCCATTGATAATACTTTAGTGAGACGAAGTTCTAGACTCATGGCTTCCCCCAATAGCACTTTTATTGTGGACTTTGGGATCTCAAGAGCTCCTACTCCTAGTATGGAAAATGGTGCATTAGGCATGGATACTACCACTCATATGCCTTCACCTTCCCATCCAATGCATGTTGACACATAAACTAGTTCCATTCCACAAGAAAAATCCATTAGTATTCATGAGGATTTTGCACATTTACAACAATATTTATCACTTGAAAACATTTCCACCACTACCATACCTGCCATATAAAACCTTCATCGCTTGATTGAAAGTGACGAGGGCTTACAAGTTATGAAAAGGATTGTTGAGATATACAAAAAACATGTTCCTTCCACATCCCAATCAACAAACATTGTTTTAAGCCAAGGAGGATCTCACATTCCTCCTCCTCCAACAATACCAACCTATACCACTCCTCAAGTTACAACAACCATGCAACAAGTTAGTCATGTGACTCTTTATTTTGTGGCATTGAATGTTCCCTCTTCCACCTTCACCCCTCTTATTTTTCCTTTCACTTCTCCTACCATTACATACACTCCATCACCATTTTCCCTTCCACCTCATACCACTTACACCGATCCCATCATTACACAACTCTTTAACACTATTTCCTCCATGCAACAACAAATCTCTACCATAAGCCAAATCCAAAATGCTCCACCCACATATCATGTTTGTAGTAGCCCCTTATCTTTAGATATCTTACGAACACATATGCCACAAGGAATTGAGATGCCTAGGTTTGAGAAGTACAGAGGTAAGGAGGCCCTACTTATCATGTTAATGCCTATAAAACATTGTGCAGTGATTTTGTCCTTGACGATAAACAATTAGCCAAAAAATTTCCTAGGACCTTGAAGGACACTACATTGGAGTGGTTTTCAAATCTACCAAATCATTCAATCTGATCATTTAATGAACTTTTGGATGACTTTATAAGTCACTTCCAAGTCCATATGACTCCCAAAAAGACAAATGGTTGATTTAGTGAGATGTAAGAAAAACGCCGATGAAAAAGTAACTGATTTCATTTCACGTTATCAGTCATTGTATGCTCAATTTGATGTCAAGATTCCTAATTCACATCTCCAAAAGATGTTTACTGAAAACTTGCACACTCACCTTCAAGATAAGTTGACTATGATGAAATTTCCTTCATTCATACATTTATGCACAACCCTTTGTGACTATCACAACTTGGTTACTACATGTGATTCAAATTCCACTTCTAATCGAGCTGAGAAGTCTGAACAAAACAACTAAAACAACATGCAAAACTTTAGAAAACCAATTCGAGTCTTCTTACAATTCAATCCCCCTTCTCCACAACCAACTCAACTTGTTCTAGGTTAAGTGGTAGTTGTTAAAGCAGTGGTTACCTTTACCTATGGGGACCCGAAGAGACAATTTACCCCCTTACCTAATACCCTCCATAACACAATGAATCAATTGCTCCAACAACATATGATCACTTTGCCTACTATTAAACCACTTGATACCACCAAGCCTTTACCACCCACCTTTAAATGAAATGCTTATTGTCATTTTCATCACCAAAATGGACATGACACCGAACAATGTAAGTGTCTCAAACACTTGGTTCAAGACCTCATTGATTTTGGTTGTTTGTCCATTGTGTGTGTTAATGATCAAGGCAATAAGTCTATTGCACCCCCTAATCAAAATTTACAAATCTTTACCAACCCTATGCCTAAACACAATATTTCATTTGTCAAAGCTAGTGAACCTTCAAACACTCATGTGATGGGCATTGATACAAATAATGAGCAACCTAATATTACTCCAAATGCTACCCAAGTTAATCTTATGGATGAACTTGTGGGTATGATAGACGTTGTCCCTCGCAAGGGCCCAACCAAAAAATCTCTTTATATTACTTTTCCTTCTCATGATATACTTAAAAATCTTCCTGATGGTCCTCTTTACATAGCCGACCGAATCTATGATAAGCCCACCAATGGGATATTAATAGATCCGCTTGTGGTGAGAATGTGATCACGGAAGAATTTTTAGTATTACATGAGCTTTATCAAGAAGATTATGATAAACCAACCACATGGATTAAAACACATATTGGTTTTACATGCCCTACAATCATATCAATCGTACTCCCATTACAGATAGGACCCAAGACTTTGGATGTAACATTTTCTATTATTCCATAATCAGATCAATCTCATCTCCAGCTAGGTCATCCTTGGCTTCACTCGATGAAAGCGGTCCCTTCTGTTGTTCACAAATGTTTGAAGTTTTTGCATGGAAATGAGATATTTACCATACACCATAGTGGCTTTCATCCATTGTCATCTAAAGGAAATTTCTCCTTAAAATCTTTTTGGCCTGAACCTATGGAACCCATCACCCCTCGTAAAGATTTCTTTTTCATTACCTTTCAAAAGTTCAAAGATGAAAGAATACTTGAATTGTCTCTTCACAACATGTCCCCATCCACTCCCATCATAGATGAGACAATGCTTCAACCTGAGTCTGAAATTGAACAAACAATACAATCCCATGAGAAAACAACCATAAACACTTCCCCTTCCTCATTTAAACGCCCAAGAGATAACGAAATCAACCCTGTCATGCCTCCTCACATTAAACAAGTGTATAAAGCTAAAGACAAAGTGATTGATCCATCTTCTTCAGTTTCTTATGTTCTTCCCCCTCCAAAAGAAAAGGAGCCTATGGTGGATCAACCTGCTCTTACACCTCAACAACTTCAAAATAAAATTAAAAGAAACTGCGGTGCTAGAGAGCGTAGGCGTTGTCATTGTCTCCTTGCTCGTCAGTCGCGAATGGAAGAAAACAAGGAAAATCAACCTCTTCCTTTGACAGAAGCAATAAATGATCACCCTCCCCCTCCTAACCCACCACAAGATAGTACAATCCAACCTTCACAATAAAATGATCTGATCCAACAACCACAACTCCTAATACATCCTTGGAAATTACCCTTTGTCCTCCCGTCGTAATTAATCTTGATGATGATGATGAGATCACAAGAATATATGAAGTGCATAATGATCTAAACTCTTTAATTTCATCTACCATGAGCTTAAATGATAAATGTGTTACACCAAGTGAAGAACCTTGTACATATCCTAGTTCAGCACTTGCAATTCTCCCTTTGGATAGTCAACCACCCTCGCAATACACTGAACATGATTGGGAGGAAGATGACTTGTTAGATGGTTGACTTGCATTTGCCTTGCTGGCCTTTCTACATTTTCCTTTTTATTTTCTTTGCTTTCATTGCATGTGTGTATCCTGTTCCCTTGTAATGTGGGTTTGATGTTCCCTCTCTCTCTTTGTGCACTTCCTCTATTTGTCCTCTATTATTCTATATGTCATACATTGTCTTTTTAACTTTTGTTTTGTTTTTTTCCTTTTGGGGATGACGCAAAGTGTTGAGATGCCCTATGTCTCTTCCATGTTGACCCAAATGGTTCCTTTCCTTTTTACTTTATCTTTTTCTTGTGTTTTTCCTTTTAGGGATGATGCAAGGCATCGAGACCAAAATTTCTCTTTCATGTTGACCCAAAAGCTTTTACTTTTCCTTTGCCTTTTCATTTTATTTTTGCTTGTGTTTCTCCTTTTGGGAATGATGCAAATCATTGAGACCGTAATGTCTCTTCCATGTTGACCCAAAATGGACTTTTTTTTTCTTTTTTTTTCTCTCTCTTTGTGTCATTCTTCCAGTTCTATGTGCTTTGGGGAATGATGACATTTCGAAGCTCTTTAACAAAAACATTGTAGCAATGAATATACTAACCCCAAATCCATAGATCCCTTATGTGTTTGGTGTATTCATTTTTGGGGGGAAACCTCCCTTTCTTTTTTTTTCTTGCTCGTTTACATGACGCAGCCTTATTTGGAAACATATGACTTAGCATAGGAGCTTTCCAAGTTGTCTCTCATGTCTAGTTTTCTTTATGCATCTTTCCTTCACTACTTTAAATTAATTTCTCACAGAATGGTGTGTAGCAACTCCTGTAAAGTGGGGGGCATACATTGGAATTATTTCATTTACATTCTTGGTTCTTCGTGCAGCCTTGTTACTTCATACGATGTGTTTGTCACTTTGTGGATGACATTAGGTGTGATGTCCTTCATAAGTGTGATCTAGCTTATCATATTACATTCCTCTTAGTGGCTTGATGTGACACACTGCATCCCCTAAGTTGTGAATATTCTATTATTTGATTATTCCTCTCTTGGAGACATTAGATACAATGCTCCCTAAGTGATAGACCTCGCATGAACTTAACAAGACTCCTTTGAACATCTTTTACATTTTACATTTTTGCATTTTACATCTTTGCCACCTTGCATAACGTAGCTTGCATGCCTATGGTACTTTTCCTTTTTTCTCATGAGTTCTAAGCATAAAAATCTTTGCTTGTATCATGAAGCACAAACCAACATTTTCCTTTGTGGTGCCCTATTAAAGTTATCAGGAGGTATAACATTGATATGGTTAAGCAAGAAGCCCATTCAGCGACACGACTTTCCCCATAGCCACCTATGTGTTTGTGAGTGCATATCAACTAGCGTATATTTCTCATCTTTTGGATCTTCTCACCCAATGGACCACTGTGATTTATGTCACCCTAGAGTGAGTATTCATCTTATTTTTCAGACAAACAACCTAGATCTGATTCACAACTAGTTGAACAAACAATCAAAGCTTGATCTGACTTTTCCTTTTCCCTTCTCTCTCTCATTTTCTTTCACACTTGTGTTCCTTTATTCTTATGTTTAGTTTTCCATGGGATCTTCATCCTAGGGGCTTGATCATCCCTCTTGATCATTGTTATTCCATCTTGCTAGCGTAAGTACATATGGATCCTTCTCAATATGCATGGCTACTTTAGTGTGAGTTTGAAGCAAGTTCATCCTCTCACTAAAGTGGGGGCTAAATGTACCATAGAAAAATGGATCTTTGACATTTTCATGGTCTTTTAGGTCTTTCTCTCATGATGCTTGACTTGTTTTTCTTTGATTTAATATTGCAATGTAACTTGTGCATTCACATTAGGTTCTAAACATTCAAATTATGGCATCTTGTGAAGGTGTTGTGAAGTGTTGTAACACATTTCTACACTTTTCTAGACTCTTCTCATTACAATTCACCTAAAAATCACCTTTCTATCCCTTTTCAACTCCTATTATAAAGTGTTGTAAAGTTTTGTAAGAAGATTTCACGCTTTTCTAGGCTTGATTTCACTATTTACACCTTTCTTATGCTTTATTTAACCCCTTTATGCACTCATAAGCCTTAATTAAGTATATTTTTTAATGTAAACCCAACAAACAACATTAAATGCAACTTAATTCCTGACACCCACTTACAAGCCCAAGGTGGGACCCATTCGCCATGGGTGGAAAATGAGTCTCTTTTGGTACAAAATTAAAAATAATTCAAATTTCCTTTCGGGTTTTTATTCAAAAAGAACTTATGTCGGTCTGTGATGATGTATTATTGGGTTATTAGGGCATAAGTGTGTATAAATAAGTGTTTTTCTTCTCATTTTAACCCCCATTCATCAGGTTCACTAATTGACCTATTCACTCAAGCATTCAAGCACTTTGCATCATTCAATCAAGCATTCATCAAGCATCTTGGAGCAGCCATTGACATATCTTCAGATTTCTTCAATAGGGTTGTGGTGAGTTTAGGACATTTTCATGTTGTTTATTCATCATTCCTTGTTCGTTTCATTTCATTTCTTCATTAACGGTTTGATTACCAAAGTAGGATTTGACTAAGGCAAATCCCTATACTCTAAACCTTAACCATTTTTCCCTTTTACATGTGTGTTTGCAGACTTTTGTGTACAAATTTGTCAAGAAATTAGGTGTTGAAAAGTGGTCAAGAAGTCAACAAAGTGTTTCAAGTCAACTAAACCCTATTTGAAGCTTGGAGACAACCTACAGTCCGTTTTCTGTAGATTTGACTCTGTCAACCCGACAAGAAGACAAGTGCAGATCTGGAGCTACAGAATTGACCTTTGATTTCATAGAATTTTGGAGGACTGATTCACCATATGTGGTGAATGAGTCCCACCTTAAGGCTGGAAAAGGTGATTTTGTCATATTTTAGTTACCGACAGTCGGAAAGCAGTTTTCAGGTGTTTTTTGTTAGTAGCAAGACTAATTTTCCATCAGTGGCAAATGAGTCCCACTGGTGATTTGCATTGATTTTACCAACATTCCAAAATCTTCTCAGATATTCAATCTACCTCCAGGTGCACTCTATTCAGTCTCTTTCAATTATGTGTTCATTTGTGCATGTTTCTTGTTCATTCTTGCATACCTCACTGTGTTTTCAAACATTGCATATTTCATAGGTTTTGCATTAATAATCAATAAATTTTAGTACTTAGTTGCATCCACATCATTGCATTTAGTCATACTCACATCATACAATCCTTTATTTGAGTGAACCACCTTCAATTTTGGGGTTCTATCTCTCTCCTTTTAGGTGAAAGATCCTAAGAGTGCAAGAGAAGTACATAAGACCATCAAAATTGTTGGTTCATGAACATCTTTTGCATTTTACATTTTACATCTTTACCACCTTGCATAACATAGCTTGCACACCTATGGTAACTTCCTCTTTGTTCATGAGTTCTAAGCATACAAATCTTTGCTTGTCTCATGAAGCATAAACCAATGTTTTCCTTTTTGGTGCCTTATTAAAGTTATCAGGAGGTATAACTTTAGTATGGTTGAGCAGGAAGCCCATTCTGTGGCACGACTTTCCCCATAGCCACCTATGTGTTTGTGAGTGCATACAAACTAGCATATGTATTTCACATTTTGGGAATTCTCACCCAACAGACCACCATGAGTTATGTCTCCCCAAAGTGAGTATGCATTTTCTTTTCTTTTTTTGGACAAACAACCTAGATTTGATTCACAACTAGTTGAACAAATGATCGAAGCTTGATTTGACTTTTCCTTTCTCTCTTCCTTCTTTCATTCTCTTTCACTTTTGTTCCTTTTTTCTTATGTTTAGTTTGCCATGGGATCTTCATCATAGGGGATTGATCATCTCTCTTGATCGTTGTCATTCCATCTTGCTAGCATAAGTGCATTTGGATCCTTCTCGATATGCATGGCTACTTTAGTGTGAGTTTGAAGCAAGTTCATCCTCTCACTAAAGTGGGGGCTAAATGTACCATAGAAAAATTGATCATTGACATTTTCATGGTCTTTTAGGTCTTTCTTTCATGATGCTTGGCTTATTTTGCTTTGATTTAATGTTGCAATGTAACTTATGCATTCACATTAGGTCCTAAATAGTCAAATTATAATGTCTTGTGAAGGTGTTGTGAAGTTTTGTAACACATTTCTACATTTTTATATACTCTTCTTATTATAATTCATCTAAATATTCCCTTTTTATCACGTATCAAGTCCTATATCAAAGTGTTGTAAAGTCTTGTAACAAGATTTCACATTTTTCTAGGCTTGTTATCACTATTTAAACCTTTCTTATGCTTTATTTGACCCCTTTATGCACTCATCAGACTTAATTAAGTGTAATTTTTAATGTAAACCCAACAAACAACATTAAATGCAACTTAATTCTCGACACCCACTTACAAGCCTAGAGTGGGACCCATTCGCCATGGGTGGCCAATGAGTCCTTCTTGGCTCCAAATTCAAAATAATTCAAATTTTCTTGAGGGCATTTATTCAAAAAGACCTTATGTCGGCCTATGATGATGTATTATTGGGTTATTAGGGCATAAGTGTGTATAAATAAGTGTTTTTCCATCTATTTTAACATCTAATTAACCCATTCATCTCATTCACTCATTCATCATCAATTAACATTCTTGCATTCAATCTATCAAAGAATCATTCAATCAAGCAATTATCAAGAATCTTGGAGTAGCCATTGATATATCTTCAGACTTCTACAACAAGGTTTTTGGTGAGTTTAGGACATTTTCATGTTGTATTTTCATCATTTCCTTGTTCATTTCATTTCATTTTTTTATCAAGGGTTTGATTACCAAAGTGGGATTTGACCAAGGAAAGTCCCTATACTCTAACCCTTAACCATTTTTCCCCTTTTGCATGTGTTTTTGCAGACTTCGTTTGCAAATTTATCAAGTAAATAAGTGTTAGAAAGTGGTCAACAATTCAACAAGGTGTTTCAAGTCAACTAAACCCTATTTCAAGCTTGGAGACAACCTACAGTCTGTTTTCTGTAGATTTGACTCCATCAACCTGACAAGAAGACAAGTGCAGATCTGGACCTACAGAATTGACTCTTAAATTTGCAGATTTTTGGAGGAGGACTAATTTTTCATTAGTTGCGAATGAGTCCCACCTATAGGCTGGAAAATTTTATTTTTTCAGAAAATAATTCCCAACAGTCAAAAAGCGGTTTTAGGTGTTTTTTCCAGTAGGAGGACTAATTCGCCATTAGTGGAAAATGAGTCCCACTGGTGATTTACAGTAATTTATGCCAGTTTCCATAACCTTCCAAGATCAGTACTCAACTTCTAGGTGCACTTTATTAAACCTCATTCAATTTTGTTTGCATTAGTTTATGTTTTTAGCTCATTTTTGCATACCTCGCTATGTTTTGAAACATTGCATATTTCATTAGTTTTGCATTAATAATCAATCAATTTCATCATCTAGTTGCATTTAGATGATTTCATTTAGTCTCAATTCCATATTGCATACCTTATTTTGAGTGAACCACTTCAATTTTTGGGTTCTATCTCTCTCCTTTTAGGTGAAAGAACCTAAGAGTGAAAGAGTTCATAGAGCACACCACAAAATTGATGGTTCATAAAAAAGAGAATTTTTTTTTTTTTAAATTTTAAATGAAGGGGTAAAAGCTTTATTGCATCAAGAAACCAATACAGATCTAGAAATTACAAACATCCCTTCAAGGGCAAAAACCACCACCAAATTCATCAAACAACTCCCAAGAATCATCTCATATCCTTCATCACCATCTCATCCAGATCCCTTGAAAGGTCCTTTGGGATACTGCCCCAGTCATCCACACTCTAAGTACCCATTTGTTTTGATGCCCATCTAGCCAAGCCATCAACCACCTTATTCCATTCCCTTGTGATATGATAAAATGTGATAGAATCCATGGATCCAACTAAAGCAATGATTTGTCGAGCTACAACTGGCAACTGCCAATTAACATCAACATGTTGCTTATTCAGCATGTCAATAACAACCTGAGAATCTAACTCACACAAAATTCTTCTCCAAACAAGGGCATACACATGTTCCAACACCAAAATAATAATTGAAGCCTCCATAAAATTATTAGTTTGCTAACCTTTGTAAATAGAGGAAAGAAAAACCACCACTCCCAAGTTATCTCGACCAATACCCCCAATCCCAGCATGTCCAAGATTGCCTCTAGATGAGCCATTCGTGTTTATCTTCAACACACCAAAAGGAGGGTGACACCAATGACTGCTTCATTGGATCCTCTCTCTACCACACCATCTCCACTTAGCCAACAAGTCACACTTTCCACAAGCAAAAAGACCCGAAGTCCTAACCACACCCCAATCACTTGGTTCCACCTGAATGAATAAGTCACACTTGGCTGCCATGGTCTCCTAGATACCTCCAAAGATTCTCATCCAATGTTGATCAACCAAAAGCTTCTTATCCGAGAAAATCCTACAATTATGTTCCAACCAAATATGCCAGATAATCATGCTGGGACCAATATTCCAAGCAATATGAAGAAAATAAGTTTTGGCGGGAGATGTTATGAGACTTTTTCCCCATGGAAGAAAAAGAGAAAAGAAAAGAGAATGTAAAAATAAAATATGAACTAATGTAATAGTTCAAAACAAGAAAATGTAATAAAATAATAATTAGAGTTTTCATCCAGGATGTTGTAATGTAATTATTTGCAAAAGGGTATGTCAGTTGGAACTACCCTTTGTGTTGTATAAAAACCCATGAAAACTAAATTATTGGGACATAGGAAAAAAGGGAAAAGCAAGTACAACACATTGCAGGAATAGGGTTCCAAGTTAGCAGGTTGTGAGTGGGACGAAGAAGGGGCACTCGTATAGTGGGTGTCCAACCTAGGGTACAAGAGTGTGCACTCAGGGAAATCTTGGCTAGGGCATGGTCTTGTGGCACGAGTGTTGAGCATTGTTTCAATGGAACCAACACTCATGTAGATCGAAAAAGTCTCCTATCCTCCCAGATTGCTCACGAATGGAAGAGGCTGAACCAAGGACCATTCCAACAATAGTTGGGGATTTCTTCTACACATTTCAAAAGATAAGTATTAATTCTTGATAAATTATCTGAGTAATAAAGTGTTTTAAATCCTTGAGTTTATTGAATTAATAATTTATTTACAGCATGATTGAATGTATTTGAATGCAACTTTTTTATCAATTAATTATATGCAATTTAATTTCAAAGTCTTTACTTGAGCTTTAAATATTATATTAAATTTTGTGCATAAAAGTTTTAGAATTAATATGTGGAAATCAATTTAAATCATTGCATTTTAAATTTGGGAATTAGTTTCGTTTCATTTGGTATGAGAGCCTTGTTGATCCAATTACTTTATTGCATTTAGATATATTCAATTAAAAAACATTATAGTAGTTGTGTTTATTTTTGCAAATAGATATATTAAATTAAAGCCATCATAATAATTTAAAATTCAATTACATTTATTTTTCAGAAAAAAATAGATATATTGAATGAAACATTATAAGTTTTAATCAATTATTTATTATGCTAATATATGTGTATGTATATATATATATGTATATATGTATATGTGTATATATGTATATATGTATATATGTATATATGTATATATATGTATATATGTATATATTTATATATATGTATATATGTATATATATGTATATATATGTATATATGTATATATATATATGTATATATGTATATATATGTATATATGTATATATATATGTATATATGTATATATATATGTATATATGTATATATGTTAGAGTAATTCATTTAGATAAATCAATTTTAACCAATTTTCCCTAAAGAATATTTACCTTGTACTTAAAGGTTAAAATATTTACCTTGTACTTAACGATTTTAATTATCCTATTCATAATTAATTTCAAAGTAAATTAGATTAGGTTTACTTAACTACTGATCAATCATTTTTGCTTTTAGATTTCCCTCCCACATGAAACTAGAATCCCCTTGAATCAGTTTAATGTTAATTTTTGTGTAAGTTAAAAAAAGAAAAATATCAAACCAAACATATTCCAGAGCATCGGATATCCCTTAGCATCAACATAATCTGCACCATTAAACCTTTAAGAATGAGTGAATTCTTCCAAAGCATTATCAATTGACTGAGGAATTCCTATCAGTAAAATCCTTATATTTGCAAGCAACCCTGAAATAGTACATCTCAATTTTTAGCATTCTATAGGAATCCACAAGCTAAATGAAAAATCTGCCCAAATAGTGAAATTTAGCTATGTTGAAAAATGCACTTTCCTTTATAGATAATTAAATCCATAGATCAATTAACATAAGGCTTTTGGAAAATAAGATTGTAAAAGTAGGTGAAGCAAGTTGGTGAAGCAAACCTTTTTAGCTTCAGAAGCACACCATCAAGTCGCCTAACAACATTCCATCATTTTGTTTTAACTAAAGTAATATTACTACTTAAATCTGTCAGAAGTAGCGATTAATATGTAGAAAATCTACTAACAACCATCTAAAATTCCATATCATTTATAGCCACCACATGTTCTATAATTACTTTCCAAAAGTAATCAAAGGAAGATTATAGGCACTAAGGATTGACTATGTAGTCAAAGGAGACAAAAATTTGATATTCTTCATAAATATAGCCTTGAAAAAATGAATAGATGCATTGTAACGCCCCGCCAAGGAATCCAGAGGACAACAAAGAAAGAGGAATGCAAAAGAAAAGGAATTTTTTTTCTTAAAAAAAAACATTAACATTGTTAAGAACCATGATTATCATTAACTAATGTTACTCAACATAATGACCAGCTTTCCAATGAACATACAATCTAAAGTTACTAATATCATTCACAATGAAGGAAACCATCGATAACTCATAAAGAAGTAGTGGAAAATAATAGAACTTATCATTTACATTCTAGTCCTAAGTCCTAGGTTTCCCAACATTGTTACTAACAACATCTACCACAAGAAATGATTACATTTCTTTTCCCTTTCAACCTACTAGAAAGGGATAGATAAACATTTAACATTTAAGTACAATAGCAAAATCCATATATAATTACTAAACGAAATGAAATTATTAGAGTTACTTTTCCAAGACTTAGGTACAACATGATACACTCCTAGATAATCTTAATAAAGAATGAGATAACATTTGTTCATTTGTCATCTTATACTAACTCCTACTCCATACAACACTAACCAAATACCCTTTTTCATTACATCAAAGTACAATGTTACATTCACTCTAAGGTAAGTTCGTTAACACCAGTATGTAGAGTGAAATAGACAAAAGATACATAAATGACATTGTCCATACATGCATTAGTAACACCATACCACCACCAATTAATCACATCATGCTGCCTTACTACATTTACTATAAGGAATAATGATGATACCAACGTAGCCATGAAGAATGTAAGAAGAATAATTCCAAAGTGAAGATCAATATGATATGCATCACTACATATTTCCTTAACATATTTTTCTATTACTTGATAGGATACATCATCATTCCTTTATAACATGCACCAATAAGAATTATGTCTAAGATATTCCTCATAAAGAATTTTCCTATAGCAATTAACCATCTACTCATTCCAATTATTACTTTTCCCATAAATTCTTATCCTAATTCATAAGAATGAAATATCCTTTAAGAAGAATATCTTATAAATCATACATCCCATTTAAGATTTAGGATCTAAAGTTCATTCCACAACCAACTCAAGTGCCTAAGATTAACATTCATTCAAATGAGAAGACATGGATACCACAAGAGCACATGAAGGGAACATAACCAAATAATCCTAAATAACCAACTATCTTCATTAACCTCCTATTAAATTACATCTTAATACATTATCCTCCAACTAGGAGCAGTCCAAAACTCATATGCAACTATGATAATCCAATACATAATATGCTCTTGAAAAATAGGATCCAAAGCATGAGCAATAAGCACTAGAAGAATCATCACATGAAGACACTTGAATCCATCCACACACGCGAACAAGGACACCGATACCCGATGGAGATAGGCAACCACCCAATATTTTTGAACCCAAAGTACCACCCCCCATTCTAGGAGATAGACATAAGGCCCTCAAACACAAAAGAAACCAAGGAAGGGAAACTACCTAAAACCAAGGGTTATCATACAAGGAATGCAAGGAATAGAATTCAAACAAGGATCATTTCAGAACTTACAAGCCATACTCACATGGGTAAGATATGAGCCTATATAACCCAAGGTTCTAAACAAATAACACATGGATACAACATCAACATAAATCAAAATCTGATTCCCAACCATTCACATATATGCATGAATAGTAACATCTATGCATATACAATAATCTAACCCTAGTCTACCATAGATGCACATATCACCTCAAAACCATCAAAGAAACACACGAAAGCACCAAGAGGAAATGTAGGACTACCCAAGGCATTAAGAACCTATAAAAAAAAAAAAATAAGGTCCATATATATGCTCATAACAACATTACAAATTGATCTATCAAGTCTCACAAACTAGCTATCCCAATGAGCTTTGAATGCAACAAATCCTCACGAAACTCAATGGAACTCAATGAAACTAAAGAGAAAATACAAATATACCATCAAGGACTTAAGAGATAATCATAATCCATCATAAAATAATCCATAACCATCCATATATAACCAAGATACATCACTATAACCGTATATCAAGTACCATAGATTAAACCACCATTAGGTGCTCAAGGTCTAATGAAAATTTCTAAAACTTATCATAAATGCACCACAATGAAGTGTAAAAACCTAAAGATCACAAAGGAAAAAAATATACATCATAAACCATCCATATCATTCTTTTATAACAGCATCCAGTCTGATTATTCATGAATCAAAAATAAGGCTACTAATAGATGCATGAAATAACTCCAAACTTCACAAAACTCAACACAACTCCATGAAACTGAAAAGAGAACACCACATAACCATATAGGACCAAATAATACACCAGAAACCTTCCAGAAACAAGATATACATACCCAAAAAAAAAAAAAATCATTTAATGAGTTTTGCAAACATATGAACTCAAAAACCATCCTTAAAAGCCTAAAAACGAAGGAGGGCGAAAGAAAAATTCATTTGCTATTAAAAGAATAGAAACACCATCATTTTAAGAAATAAGAATACAAAAAAACCAGCGTAAAAACACTCCAAAAAGATTCCAATTCAATAGAATTCTAAAGAAAGGACAAGAAGTACAAAAACCCTACCCCGAAATGGAGCTAAATCCCTCTTGATAGTAATCAAATTTGCCAGCCATAAAATAGTCAAATCAACTCAAAATCCAAATCCGTCAAAAACCCATTTCATATTTTACCCTCAAATACTTAGCAACATGTGCAAAATTGACCAAAAATGCCTCAAAAGTTCACAAAATGCGAAACAACAAATGGCTCCCTTAAAAATCCTCTTTTTGGCATACCCGATTATAGTCAAACATCAAAATGAGAAAACCCAGCATATGGCAGCATTTCATCACTTGAAAGAAACACTTAAAAACATTAAAATAACATATTTTATAACATCCATATAAATCTCTATGAATTTAAAACACAAAATTATAAATTAACTATAGAATCTACCTCAAAACATGAAAAATTTGAATGCAAGATGTTGAAAATTGAAGAAGCTTTCCAAACCCGAATCTCTAATCCAAAGCACGATAAAAAATAAAAATTCCACCCAATCTAGCATAAAATTCATTCCCCTCAAACCATAATTGAACTCCAATTCACTCTCATCCAAATTTCAATTCAAAACCACTCAAAATTTCTCAAAAACCTTTGAAAAATTACTTCAAAACCATGTAAAATCTCTCCATTTTCTCTCCATTCTCAAACCCCCAATCCACACACCCTTCAGAAAAATTCTTCCAAATACTCTAAATTTCATGCACAACAAAAGTGAAAACTCAATTTCCCCAGTTTTTCCCATAAATAAAACTAATTAAATTCAAAAAGAAAGAAAAACAAAAAAGAAAGTAACATTATTTCTTTTTCCCCAAAAGACTCTTATTTTCCAAAATAAAACAAGGAAATAAAATCCTCTCATAAAATAAAATATTAAATTAAAGTACCAATCCTCATCCCACTAATGAAATAATTAAAATAAAATAAATAATCAAATTAACTCACATAATTGTATCATTTATTTAGGGTTTCCCACCAAATAAATTCAAAACATTTTAGAAGATAAAAGAACCTCCTTAAAAATAGCCACTCCACCAAAATAGTAAATCAAAACACAAATATAACATATGCTTACATATTAATATTTAAATATTTACTAATAAACATATTCATATTTAATAAATAACATTAGAATATGTTAATATTTATAACCTTATTTTCATAAAACATAATACACATATATACATATGCAAAAATATAATATCTCAAGGAGACTTTTAACCATTCAAAAATTAAAAGACATAATTAAAAATAATTAAAATATCAATGCAACACAAATCACTCCACCAAAACCATTCCCAAACTAGGGTAAAGGATATTGCCTTAATGGCATATCGAACATGTGACTACAACTAACAATATCACCTCCTATGAGGTAATGGTTCAAGGCTAGGATATTTAGGGCCCTATGCTATCTCCACATACCACCATTAGGATTGTTTTTAGGCCTGCTCAGACCTATGAGACCAGGTGGATTTGATGCCCGGTACCTGCAATCCTACATCACAAACCAAGGACATGTACATATACACCAACATAATATATAACCCACACTCATACATTGGTGAAGGAGAATCATGACGTCATGTGTCTCTCCTAAGAGAGTGACATGAAACCATCCCCTCGCACCACAGACAGGTCACACACATGATACATGAAGCACATCATCAAATTGTTAGTCCACTATATATATTAGGGAAATGAACATATCTAATAGCAACGTGCACCATAATCATTCTACACACTATATTCTAATCTCTATCATGAATAAGGTCACATAAGTAACATCCAACATCAGAGTATCACACTCCTAGAATAGAAGACACACCTTAAGAATTAAGTAGAAGGACTATAATTAATTTCATCACTAAACTAGGGTTCAATGTTGTAATACCTGTTAGCAGTGCCCAGACTAAATGGGTATAATTCCTTCCCCCCTAAAACTTGACTTACTCCTGGAAGTCACGAGGCTCAAAATGGAAACATAAACACATTAGTCACAAAATTTCTCTACTCTATAATTGATGCATAATCTCTTTCTGAATCATTACAATTAAAATCACTATCTAGCTACACATTTGAAAGTAATATTTTTACTAACCACCTTTATTTAGAAATCCATACATCTCTTACTGTAAGATACTTGATTTTACACTAATAAATATAGCAAGTACTCTAATTAACTCAATTTTCCATTCCCAATACAAACATCTCCATAATCTCATACAAGGAAAACACATCAAATGATTACTTGATATTCAAAAATACACTCCATCTCATGTTTTAGAAACATATTTCAAGTTACACTTTACGATTTTCAATAACATCCAATCCATTTAATACCACAAAATCACAATACACTCACATTTAAAATAGCATGGTTATCCATCTTTTACATCAATATACAACAAAATGTAAGAAATATACATCTAACACATACATACACAATCACATCATCGGGAAGTACACAACACAAGACTGCACAAGGGTCCATCTAGACACCAGAAAGAAGTATACTAATGCATAATACATAATCCATGAGCCAAGATCCAATATCCATATCACATAATCCATACCTCACCCACAATGGCTTGATGGTGTTAGGCCACACACACATGGTGAGACCATCCAAACAAGACCACAATGACCCATTTCTTGTTGTATAAGGTGGTTAGCCTCCAAGAGATAGTCATCACATATAGGTGGGTAGTGGGTCCTAGTTGTGTAACAGCCTCGCATACCCCCATCCCCAAGGTTCCCTACATCTTCGTCCTCCTATACACTCACCAATTCCGCCTCATATGTCCTTGGAGAGGAATCACAATATGACACATGGTCAACATCGAAAACAATAAGGATAAACTAGTTTAGCCACCAAGGTCATAAATAAATATCAAATAAAGATTCAATTTCAGCAATAAAGCAAAAAATGTATGCAATTTCAACACTAAATCAAATGTAACCACAAGGGCTACATAAAAATAAGATCACAAGATGTGGCTAAACCATCACAATCAAATATAAAAAAGTGTCAGCCTTCAGAATCAATATAAAATCATCAATAACCATAAAGAAATTACACAATCTTCAAAATTGCATTGTACAACACTGCGTGACTAGATACTAGCCACCAAACGAGGAAGGAGGGAACAACGTCAAGATATAATAGTAGCCCTTGTGTGGTGCAGAGTAAGCACGCCATCCATATGGCTCAGAGTGTACTCCTTGGCTACACCTTGCATCACGTTGTCCGTGGCATGGTCATAAGCCAGTCGGAGACAGCACGCATTGGTCGTATGTAGCATGGTATTGTGTTTATGGCTCCACAAAAGTAGGCATGCACAGAACACACCCCGCATAGCGATACCTCATGGAGAAGGCACACACAAGTACTCATCACATCTAGAGGTATACATGGCTAGGACATACCCATATGCTAATCAACCCGAACACTATCGAAAGCAAACATGAGTATCCCTCTACAAGTGTACGAGGCCCCATTATGCTCATCACACTAGTAAGCTATCATAACACAATCTCATAATGAGCCTTCACATGTCTATGCATGTGTCATCATGTCCTCGAGCCCAACTCGCTACCATCAACAACACAATATCATCACCAGCTCTATGACGAAACATTAGTGGGGTGTGGCATCGTACCTATTGCATCATGTCAAAACATGTGCAGATACAGAATCTGTCTCAGCATGGGTAACAAACCTCCCTCCACATGTTGGACCTCAAAATATACATATACATGGGGCACATGGTCTCACTTGGGTTGTCCATGTAGGTCCCTCTCACCCTAGACCCTGGCCCCCAAGTGGCGAGACATGTCATCACATAGTTCCAGTTGGGTTGTCCATGCAGGTCCCTCTCGCCCTAGACCCCAGCCCCAAACTGACAACTCATGTGGCATATCATACCTTTCATGAAGAAAAGGTAGATGATCATCCAATAAATACCAATATTGCTATACTAAAAACTATGGGGATTAGGCTAGCACATATGGATCAAGTACCCTGATCCATCATAAGGGGAAGTAGTGAGTACTTTTCCTCAGGATCAGTTGAGCTGAAAAATGCTCTATTCCACAATATGCATATGTTGTACACCTCGCCCAAGGAACTTTGTGGCAACTAATACCCCTTCATAGATTGAGGGACTGGAGAACCAAAAGAAGAGAGTCTACGAAACTAACTTTTGGCTACTCTTATATATATAAATTTTAACCACATGTGGGTTGGCCCTCAATCAGGTAACAAACATACAAGCACACAAAATGGTATGGTTAATCCCACACCTAAAATACAACATATTCCCCATGGATGGGTACACAGTATCACCATCCCATGGGCACACAAAGCAAGTACAGGGTATTCACAACACTCAACCAATGCACAGTTACTAGTTTCTCACATTTACAGGGGAGTACATTGCATACACAATTCCATTACTCTTTGAAAGATCACATACCATAAGTACATTTATTTCCATAACCAATGTGATTCATATCATTACATATTATCCATAACCCTTTATCATTTTTTCTTTCACTCCACTCCTTTCCATATATTACCCGATGCTAACTGTCAATGTCATGATCATCATGATCACTTAACAACTCCACTTAACAAATTTACATTCAATTTTATTCATTTGGTATAATATTCTATCCTCATAACATACGCATATGCAAACTAACTTTTCTTCCACACAATAATAATTTTACATAAGCACCATAAATTTCTAAATGCATCCAAGAATCATTAAACTTTCACATCAACATTTATGCATCTAGAGTTCAACAAATTATCCATTAGTTCCATATTCACAAAAGAGAAATAATAATCCTCTACTTAACTCTTACTACTTCATTTAGGTCTATCCTAAACACAACCAACCCTTACTTCATCACAAGTTATTCAAATTTTCATAGAACAAAAGGATTCACATATTTGTTTCCAAAACACAATCCCACATTCTCTCAAACTTTATCCCAAGCCAGTACAAGTAATCTAATCCTTTACACAATGATTATTCCTACTCAAACATCCTTATCCCATACCTAAGCTTAATTACTTCACATGTTACCCCCTCATAACAATTCAACATGCAAGACATCCAATGCATAAATATTTTCTATTTATACAATAGTAAGAAAAAAAGAAAGACATTACATCATAGGTTTCAGCCACACATAGCAAACAAGATGTTCAAATACCAATATAGTTATCATAATTTCTCAAAATAGAAACCTAGTTCTATGCATGAGCATCTTATTTATTCCACAAAAGTAGCCCTTTCCAATAAAAACACATCACATCATGTAATGCAAATCTTAATCACGTAAGTTTACTTCCAAATACATTATAGCAATCACAAAAGATAGACAATAATTCATTTATAAACTACCTACATACTTTTCCTTAGTCTATTCTAACTACCTTTTTACATGCAGTATATGCTTAACATTATGAAAATGCACTAAACAACGTAAGTAACCTAACTGCAAAAAATAACATCTTATCCTAATGCACATTTAGTCAAACCAAAAGAATTATGCATGCCAACTTTGTTAGCAATTAATGCATTCCAAAACTAAATTTGCACTTTTAAAGAGTTGGAAGTCATGGAAATGAAACAAGGTCACACAAGAAAAATCAACTATGACAACATAATGGGCTCATATGAAACCAAAGTGCCTAGTGTTAGAACTTGGGCTCTGATACCAGGTGTAACAACCCTCCAAGGAACCCAATAGACAACAAAGAAAGAGGAATGCAAAAGACAAGGAAATTTTTTTACATTGTTAAGAACCATGATTATCATTAACTAATGTTACTCAACATAATGATCAGCTTTCCAATGAACATACAATCTAAAGTTACTAATATCATTCACAATGAAGTAAACCACCAATAACTCATAAAGCAGTAGCGGAAGATAATAGAACTTATCATTTACATTCTAGTACTAAGTCCTCCTAGGTTCCCCAACGTTGTTACTAACAACATCTACCACAAGAAAGGGTTACATTTCTTTTCCCTTTCAGCCTACTAGACAAGGATAGATAAACATTTAACATTTAAGTTCAATAGCAAAATCTTTACATAATTACTAAATGAAATGAACATCTTATATTTACTTTTCTGGGACTTAGGTACAATATGATACACTCCTAGATTATCTTAATAAAGAATGAGATAACATTTGTTCATTTGTCATCCTATACTAACTCCTACTCCATACAACACTAAATACCCTTTTTCATTACATCAGAGTACAATGTTACATTCACTCTAAGGTAAGTTCATTAACACCATTATGTAGTGTGGCATAGACAAAAGATGCATAAATTACATTGTGCATACATGAATTAGTAACACCATACCACCACCAATTAATCACATCATGTTTCCTTACTACATTTACTATAAGGAATAATGATGATACCAACATAGCCATGAAGAATGTAAGAAGAATAATTCCAAAGTGAAGATCAATACGATATGCATCACTACATACTGCCTTAACATAGTTTTCTATTACTTGATAGGATACATCATCATTCCTTTATAACATGCACCAATAATAATTATGGCTAAGATATTCCTCATAAAGAATTTTCCTATAGCAATTAACCAAATCTACTCATTCCAATTATTACTTTTCCCATAAATCCTTATCCTAATTCATAAGAATGAAATATCCTTTAAGAAGAATATCTTGTAAATCATACATGCCATTTAAGATTTAGGATCTAAAGTTCATTCCTTAACCAACTCAAGTGCCTAAGATTAACATTCATTCAAATGAGAAGATATAGATACCACAAGAGACATGAAGGGAACATAACCAAATAATCCTAGATAACCAACTATCTTCATTAACCTCCTATTACGTTACATCTTAATACATTATCCTCTAACTAGTAGCAATCCAAAACTCATATGCAACTATGATAATCCAATACATAATCTGCTCTTGAAAAATAGGATCCAAAGCATGAGCAATAAGCACTAGAAGAATCATCACATGAAGACACTTGAATCCATCCACGCACTCGAACAAGGACACAGATACCCGATGGAGATAGGTAACCACTCGACCTTGTGGAACCCGAAGGACCACCCCCCATGCTAGGAGATAAACATAAGGCCCTCAAACACACAAGAAACCAAGGAAGGGAAACTACCTAAAACCAAGGGTTATCATACAAGGAATGCAAGGAATAAAATTCAAACAAGGATCATTTTGAAACTTACAAGCCATACTCACATGGGTAAGATATGAGCCTATCTAACCCAAGGTTCTAAATAAATAACACATGGATACAACATCAACATACATAAGAATCTGATTCCCAACCATTCACATATATTCATGAACAGTAACATCTAAGCATATACAATAATCTGACCATTGTCTACCATAAATGCACATATCACCTCAAAACCATCAAAGAAACACATGAAAGCACCAAGAGGCCATGGAGGAATACCCAAGAAATTAATAACCTCTAAAACACAAGACATTAAGGTCCATATACATGCTCATAACAACATCACAAACTAATCTATCAAGTCTCACAAACTAGCTATCCCAATAAGCTCTAAATGCAACAAATCCTCATGAAACTAAAGAGAACATCCAAAGATACCATCAAGGACTTAAGAGAGAATCGTAATCCATCATAAACTGATCCATAACCATCCATATATAACCAAGATACATCACTATAACCGTATATCAAGTACCATAGATTAAACCACCATTAGGTGCTCAAGGCCCAATGAAACTTTTTGAAACTTATCATAAATGCACCAAAATGAAGTGTAAACACCTAAAGATCACAAAGGAAAAAAATAGACATCATAAACCATCCATAATATTCTTTTATAATAGCATCCAATCTGATTATTCATGAATAAAAAACAAGGCTACCAATAGATACATTAAACAACTCCAAACTTCACGAAACTCAACACAACTCCACGAAACTCAAAAGAGAACACCACATAACCATATAGGACCAAAGAATACACTATAAACCTTCCATTAAAAATAAATATAGACCCAAAAAAATAAAATTCATTTAATGAGTTTTGTAAACATATTCCCAAAAACCACCCTTAAATGCCTAAAAACATAGGGCGAAAGAAAAATTCATATGCTATTAAAAGCATAGCAATAACATCATTTTTAGAAATAAGAATACACAGCAACCAGCATGAAAACACTCCAAAAATATTCCAATTCAATAGAATTATAAATAAAGGACAAGAAGTACAAAAACCCTACACCGAAGTGGAGCTAAATCCCTCTTGACAACAGTCAATTCTATTAGCCATAAAATAGTCAAATCAGCTCGAAATCCAAATACGTCAAAAACCCATTTCATATTTGACCCTCGACTAGTCAGCCTCATGCGAGAAATTGACCAAAAACTCCTCAAAAATTCAAAAAATGCGAAACAACAAATGGATCCCTTAAAAACCCTCTTTTCGACATACCCGATTATAGTCAAACATCAAAATGAGAAAACCCAGCATATGGCAGCATTTAATTAGTTGAAAAAACACTTCAAAACATTCAAATAACATATTCTATAACATCCATATAAATCCGTATGAATTTAAAACACAAAATTATAAATTGACTATAAAACCTTCCTCAAAACATGAAAATTTTGAATCCAAGACGTTGAAAATTGAAGAAGCTTTCCAAACCTGAATCTCTAATCCAAAGCATGATCAAAAATCAGAATTCCACCCAATCTAGAGCAAATCCATTCCCCTCAAACCATAATTTAATTCCAATTCACTCTCGTCCAAATTTCAATTCAAAACCACTCAAAATTTCTCAAAAAGCTTTGAAAAATTACTTCAAAACCATGTAAAATCTCTCCATTTTCTCTCCATTCTCAAACCCCCAATCCACACACCCTCCAGCAAAAGCCTTCCAAAAATCTCTTCAAAATCCTCTAATTTCATGCACAACAAAAGTGAAAACTCAATTTCCCCAATTTTTCCCATAAATAAAACTAATTAAATTCAAAAACAAAGAAAAACAAAAAAGAATGTAACTTTCTTTCTTTTTCCCCAAAAGACTCTTCTTTTCCAAAATAAAACAAGGAAATAAAATCCTCTCATAAAATAAAATATTAAAATAATTAAAATAAAATAAATAATCAAATTTACTCATTTATTTAGGGTTTCCCACCAAATAAATTCAAAACATTTTAAAAGATAAAAGAACCTCCCTAAAAATAGCCACTCCACCAAAAGAGTAATTCAAAACACAAATATAACATATGCTTACATATTAATATTTAAATATTTACTAATAAACATAATAATATTTAATAAATAACATTAGAATATGTTAATATTTATAACCTTATTTTCATAAAACATAATACACATATATACATATACAAAAATATAATATCTCAAGGAGACTTTTAACCAACCAAAAATCAAAAGACATAATTAAACACAATTAAAATATTAATGTAACACAAATCACTCCACTAAAACCATTCACACACCAGGGTAAAGGATATTGCTTTAATGGCATATCGAACAGGTGACTACAACTGACAACATCACCTCCTATGAGGTAATGGTTCAAGGCTAGGATATTTAGGGCCCTATGCTATCTCCACATACCACCATCGAGATTGTTTTTAGGAATGCTCAAACCTATGAGACTAGGTGGAGTTGATGCCTAGTACCCACAATCCTGCATCACAAATCAAGGATATGTACATATACACCAACATAATATATAACCCACACTCATGCATTGGTGAAGGAGAATCATGACGTCATGTGTCTCTCCTAAGAGAGTGACATGAAACCATCCCCTCGCACCACAGACAGGTCACACACATGATACATGAAGCACATCATCAAATCGTTAGTCCACAATATATATATATATATTAGGGAAATGAACATATCTAATAGCAACATGCACCATAATCATACTACACACTATATTTTAATCTCTATCATGAATAAGGTCACATAAGTAACATCCAACATCAGAGTATCACACTCCTAGAATAGAAGACACACCTTAAGAATTAAGTAGGACTATAATTAATTCCATCACTAAACTAGGGTTCAATTTCGTAATACCTGTTAGCAGTGCCCGGACTGGAGGGATATTACATGCATCTTTGGTAAAGTTTTACATTTTATTTGTTGGGATTCAATATCATGGAAAATTGTGTATTCATACTTTGAAGTGGTCCAGCTGTAGCATACTAATTAGGGTTATTAGAATATTTAGATTTCATTAATAAAATAAACATAACCAACCACTTTCAGTAAGCATGTCCCATTTTCTCTTAGTCTGGCCTTTGGATTCATCCGCACATATAAACAGAGGGAGATCAAAGACGAGTTCAAATACACATAATTAGAAAAAAATCATATAATAAAGCTCACCAGTGTTAGGAAGATTAAGATTGTCTAGATAATGCTTTCTAGAGTCTTCCATAGAACAATCCAGATTGAGAGTAGAACATTCTAAAGATGTAGAATATTCTAGAAATAAGAAGCTTTCAAATTTTGTATTGCATGTATAAATATGTACTGTGCACAAGAAAATAGTGTATTAGAAAGTATTAGAAAGCATTAGAAAGTATTGGAGTGTTGGATGGTTGTAAGCAAGTTAGATTAATATATTATTTTTTTCTTAAATGCATATCTTTGTTTATGCTCTATTTTTTTGCCCTATTTTATCCTATTTCCAACAGTTGTTAAAGTGATTTTTATAGTTTTTTGGGCCTTTTTTTACATGGTATAAGAGCTAGGTCTGGCTACAAAATATATTGCTACTAGAGTAATTTGTTTGCAGGGTTGTTATATTGTTGGAGTAATATTTGAAGACTATTTTTTTTGTGGCTAACATGGGCTCTACAAATGAAGTGTTGCCAATATTTGATGGAAGTGGTTTTGTACATTAGAAGATTGCAGTCAAAAATTCTTTGAGATAAAAGGCTCTATGGAGAATAGTGAATAAGGAAATTGGAGAACCTCAAACTGAAAAAGAAAAAGAGTTTTGGAAATGCAAGCTAGAGCAAGCTAGATGTATTATTGGTAAAGCTTTAAGCCCCAATCTCAATAGAAGATTTTTTGATATTGATAATCCAATAGAGTTGTGGGAGAATTTAGAAAAAGATTATAAAGATGCAGATTTTTCCAGCATGTTTAGTATAGAAGAAAAATTGATGAACTTAGATCCATCTGATTTTGGAAAAATGATTGATTACTTCAATGAAGTTATTTTTTAAATGCTCAACTGAAAAAAATAGGTGCTAAATGTGCAAAAAAATATTTTCAGTTGATTGCAATGGTTGAAAGTAAGCTTCCCCAACTATACAATGTATTTAAGGAATTAAGGAAAAGGTTTCTTCAACTAAATCCCAATACCCCCCAGCAAACTTTTGATCAATTTTCCAAGTTTGTTTTAGATGAAGAAGCTCAGCTTATTAAAGAAGGATATATTAAGAAGAATCATGCATATGCAACTAAAAGTAAATTTTCTAGAAATGATGGAAAGAAGAATTGGAAAGGAAATAATAAATTTTAAAATAATGAAGCTTCTAACCATTTTTCTAGAAATGATGGTGCAGAAAAGCAAGTTGGAAGAAAACCCATTATTTGTCGGTATTGTGGAGGTGAGAATCATATGGAGAAATTATGTTTGAAGAAGAGGGACAATGAAAGGCAGCAATATAATCCCAATCAAGAAAGTTTTAAGGATGGAAAGAAGGATAGACATAGCTTCGTAGCCATCTCCCTAAAAAGGCAAGAGAAATCAAATCAGGAGGTAATTTCTACTCCCGAGAGTAAATCTAGTGTTAAGGGGGGATACTTTGCTTCAGATTATAATAAAGAATGGATTTTATATTCAGGGTCATCATCTCACATGATTGGGGATAGATCTTTGTTTATTCATTTTTATGAACGTAAGAATTCATATCAAGAAATTACTATTGGCAATAAAATGAAACTTCTAGTTTTAGGAATAGGAACTTTTAATGTGACAAATGGGACTTTGAAAAATGTTTTATTGGTTAAAGGGTTAGGGGTAAGTCTTATTTCAGTATATAAAATTGTTGAAGTTGGTTATGAGTCTATTGTTACTATTGATCAAGTGATTGTTAGAGATAAAGGAGACCCAAGAAACGTAATTGCTATTGGTAGAGTTGATCATGAAGAGAGTCTATTTAAATTTGTGGGGTTAGTTGATGATGAATATACATTCTCTCATGCTTTTATTGCTCAAAATAATTATATTTCAAAAAAATTGGCATACTAGACTTGGACATATAAATTATAGAAAATTACAAGACATGATTACAATGGATATGGTTAGAGGATTAACAAAAATTTTAGCCTCTGAAGGTGTTTGTGAAGGATGTGTGTTAGGGAAACATCATTGAGATCCTTTTGATTCAGGTAAAGCATGGAGAGCTAATCATCCGCTACAACTCATTCATAGTGATTTATGTGAACCAGGCTATCCTTCACTTTCAGGTGCCAAGTACCTTCTCACTTTTATTTATGATTATAGTAGGAGAGTATGGGTTTATTTTCTTGAAAGGAAAAATGAAGTATTTGAAGTTTTACAAAAGTTTAAGGTATTAGTTGAAAATCAAAGAGGGAAAAGAATTAAATGCTTAAGGATGGATAATGGGGGTGAATATTGCAATTATGCATTTGAGCCATTTTGTGAAAATTATAGTATTAAGGTGCAAAGAACAGTTCCTTATACTCCTCAACAAAATGTGGTGGTTGAACGAATGAATAGAACTCTTTTAGAAATGGCTCATTATATGTTGCTTTTTAAAAGTTTGCATAATAAATTGTGGGGTTTGGTTGTTTCTTGTGTTTCATATATTGTGAATAGAATCCCCACCAAAGCCCTCACAAATATCACCCCTAAAGAAGCTTGGAGTGGTAGAAAGACCCACATTGGGTATTTTAAAGTATTTGGGTGTATTGCTTGGGCACACATTCCTGATGAAAAGAGGGAAAAGTTAGAACCAAAGAGTCATAAGTGTTTGTTTATGGGTTATAGTGAAGAATAAAAGGCTTGTAGGTTATATTATTTGACAACAAACAAGGCATTTGTTAGTAAAGATGTAAATTTTAATGAGCATTCACAACTTACAGCCACTTCCTCTCACTCTACAACAACAAATGCCTCTCATTTTTCTGATATTTTAGAAAGAAATGGAGACAAAATTGATGAAGATGAGGTGTACACTACTAATACTATTGAAAATGAAACAACTAATTCTTGTAATCAACCATTTTCTATAACACCATTAACTAACCCTCATCTTCTACAAATGTTGGTAGAAGATGGGAGCAATTTTACTACCCCTCATCTTCTGCATGACTCTAGTTCTCAAAGGGGATAAGCACATTTTGTATCTTCACAGCTCCCATTTCCCTAGCATGGTTTTCTAGGCGAGTTCCTTGCATTTATTTTTAGTGCCACATTAGTACTACGTTCTCACCAGCAAAAGCTTTAGAATCGTGCATTTATTTTTAGTGTCACATTTGTATTACGTTGTCACCAACAGAACCTTGGAAATTGGAATCAATTTGTAATCCATTGTCATGAGCAACAACTTGGAATAAATTGTGTCTATGTAAAGTGACTTATGTTATTTATACAAAAAAGGAGCTTGCCTGCTCTACAACTACTCATCTTTAAAAAGATATGTAATAATGTGACATTGTAATTTAGTTGTAATAAAATAAATGGTTGTGTTGTGTTAATCTTTGTTATAAATTTATAGTAAAGAGTTATTTTCTGAGTTCAATGTCTATGAATCTATTCAAATTAGTTTTTTTTCCTTTGAGAAATTAAGTATTATCTATTTATGAAATAATTGCATGCAAATTTCAAAGTAAAACATAAAGCAATACAAATGAAAAAAGAAGGTTGCCATCAAATTGAAAAAAAATATATAAACACTAAAAGTTGTCACTCTTGTTAGGGTTTACCAAAATTTTATTGATTTCTAATTTTTCGTTGACCTTCTCCCCCGGTTCCGGGTATCATTATTCATTTTATTAAGTCCTTTGCAATGTTAAGTTACCGACCCCTTGGCCTTGATGTCAATCCTAGTGCATTAAATTTTAAAACAACTTTAAAACACATGTTTATTATTTATATCATAATTCATAAATTACTCAACCATTCGATGAACATTTGATGTATGGTTGTAGTTGCATTCCAGAATGAAATGCATAGAGCACTAGTCTTGCAAACTTAAACCTCTGAAATTACCCTTTAACCATTAGATTTACAATGATCAATAGTTTAGAATTTGCTACCAATGCAAGACTAAATGGCTAGTGAAACAAGATTTGTAATGATTTCATATCGTTTGAACTTTGAGTGGCACTGGCGATTTTGACAATTGATAGCTTGTCAGCTTGAGGTACATTTTGCATGTAGCGAGGTTGTCAAAGTCTAGACATCAATCAAATTTAACATTTAAATAAATTTAAGGCTTAAGTTACACGAATCGATTAAAATTTAAGTTGGTTTTTTGGTTTGTGTGAATCGTGATTATGAATCATGATTATACCTAACCTCACACATGACACGTGTGAGGTGTACACAAGGACCAAACTAGTAGTTGCACTATTGACGGCACTGTTTCCCATAAATAGGGATAGTGAGCACAACTGAAAATTGAAATCATTCGTTGAAGGCTAAAGGCTTTACTATTGAGTGCAATGTTCAAATTGTCATAAGGGTTTTCATTTTGTAGGGTTAATAAGGAATAGGAATTAGGAAGAAGATGATGTGGCATTATTGGCGATACTCTAAATTCTTCTGCCTACAGTTATGTAGTTATAGAGTAAAAAACCAATTTCCTTCAAGTTTAGAATGGGTGAAATTGGAAAGAAGTTGATTTGGTTCACCTGACTTCTCAAATAGGTTTTGAGCCAAGATGAGGAGCTCTGATGGAGATAAGTGCTCTCCTAGTGCATGGAAGCTGCAAGTAGAAGATGGGAGCATTTTTACAACCCCTCATCTTATGCATGACTCTGATTTTCAAAGGGGAGTACATTTTGTATCTTCACAACTCCCATTTCCCCGGTTTGATTAGCCTGCCTTTCCCCATGCATTTATTTTCAAACACCATGGCTGATCTTGGAAGTCCCATGCGTTTATTTTCAAAGTGCATGGTTGACCCAAAAAGTCCCATTTATTTTCAAACACACATGTATTACATTTATGTTTTCACCAGTGGTCCAGTAGAAGCTTGGCACCTGCACTTATATTTGTATTTGTACTATGCAATAATATGACATTGTCATTTAGTTGTAATAAAATAAATGGTTGTGCTATTAATTTGACATTGTAATTCCTTTTATTAAGTCCTTTGCAACGTTAAGTGTTATTGTGCTATTAATGGTTGTTCTATTAATGTGACATTGTAATTCCTTTTATTAAGTCCTTTGCAATTGCAACGTTAAGTGTTACTATGCTTAGTGCTATTAATGGTTGTGCTATTAATGTCACATTGTAATAATTTTATAAAGGCCTTGATGTCAATTTGAGCACATTAATGGTTAAAAATTAAAAAAAACTAAAACACATGTTTATTATTTGTATCATAAATTACTCAACCATTCGATGAACATTGATGTATGGTTGTAGACTCAAAATAAGGGATCAAAGCAAGCTTAGTCACTAGTCCTCTGAGTTTTATAACCATGTGACATGTTGCATTGTCGCAGAGTTCTAAATTTTCATAACTACCTGATTCCCTTACTTGGTTCACTTTGTTGAGTAACTTAAGTTCATGCATATGTAACCTTTGAGTTACAGTGTGTGGATTTAGTCTGTGGGTCAGAGGTTTCAAAAACTTCAAAACTTTAGACTTTGGTTTTAAGGTTCCAAGTTTCAGCGACCAAGCGACTTTATGGACTTATCTTCCCTTTCAAAGGCACCATCATCTGACATCTCATTCAATTCTATGTACAGAATAAACTTGAGTTGTCTTTTCAAGAATTTCCAAAAGAAATGCAATTTTAAAGGCTATCTTTTCGAGGAATGAAATTGAATGTCACATTTAAAGCATGTCCTATAAAAAATAATGGCATAAGTGGGTGGTAAAGTTTTACCCAAACATTTACCCTATATTCTCGTTCTTTGCCAAGGCTAGTACTTCTCAAGTGCAAACATTCTTTTTACTCATACTTTTAGCTTGCATTCTCGTTCTTTGCCAAGGCCAGTACTTCTCAGAATATCATGTGCAAACATTCATTTTTCGCTAATTTGTGCTCATACATAGTGAACGTTGAGTCAATGTAAGGGATACGATGCTCAGACCTTTTAAGTTAGATGAATTTTGGGTGTGCCTAGAGAGGGACAACAAGTCTGAGTTGGATATAAAAGTCTTAGAAAGCGGGCTAGCTCACATTGGAGGGTTTCCATAAGTTGTGTTGAGTGTGGACCTAATAAGTGCATGTGTGAGAAGGTACATTCCGTAGACACGGGAGATTAAAGTCGCGGACGGAACTATAATTGCAGAAATTTCTCTTGAAGTTGTTTCCCACGTGTCGGGGATTCCAAAAAGGGAACCTATAGAAGACATGTTTGTCGCAGTGGCAGGTGAATTTTTCAAAGCAAATAAGGACTGGTGTAAGAACTCCATGGCCAAAACTTGGTTGAAGTCTGAAAAGAAACGTAAGTCACAACTGCCAAGTAAACTCAAAAGAGTGCATTTTAAGGGAGAAATTGAAAATGCTATTGCTTTATTGCACCGCGTTGTTGGGAATGCACAAGTTGAGTTATTTGAGGATTGGATGTGTCGATTTATCTTGATAGTCTATGATGAGAACATTTTCATTGGCTGGGCTAGAGTTATTTGCTTCCATTTGAATGAGCAATTAATTAATTTCCATAAGACTGCTACTTTTTGTATGTGTTCTTGCCTGGCATACATTGTAGGTAGTCAGAGGTCCTTTTGGCGTGGGTTGGAGCCGCAAGGAACCCCAGCTTCTGATATGCCTGTGTATAAACGCTTTCCTCAGTTCACTAAACAATTTGGAATGGGTTATTTTTTTCATGTTAATGATGCATTTTTAATGGAGGTTGTGAGGAAGCTAGATGGAAAGCCAGAAATGTGCCTTTCCCCTAAATCGATTTCTCTTATATAAATTTTTTGGAGTTTTTATATCCAATTTGACAAGTTTTCCTATCTGAGAATAGAGTGTTTTGAGAAAGCCTCATTTAAATTACCTCGGTATCCTACAGATTTACTGATATTTCTGAAAGTTTGTCGACAAATGGTGATGGTTAATAATAAGTATACGAACATGAGGAAATGAGGGTATGTCTTCCCATTGGAGACCCCTTCCTTTGTGTGCAAAACAAACTAGATGGCTAGGGGAGCTAAAGGAATTCTCAAGGAATATAACCTCAAGAATCTGTCTATGAAATCTAATTTTGATCGTAAGGGTTTTGTGAAGTAGAATCTCTATGGAGAGAGCTTATATCGGCATCACCCATCTATCGAAGATTTATGGGAAAATTGTGTCGATGAGAATGAAGTTTTGAGAAGAGATTATATGAGGCTAATGCTAAAATAGATACAGGCTTTCCGTCTATCATTTCACATTCCTAAAAATGTAGTTGAGGATTCAACAATCATAGATCCTGCATATGAAAAATTGCCTAGTAAATCCCACCCTAGGGTTGATTGGAGCCAAAGTGAAAGTTTAGATATGAGGGAGTGTGCTACCCCAGTGCTTAAAAGAACCAAGGACTGGTTGGATGGGAAGTGGTGGCAAGTTGTTGGTCTTGTTCAAGAGCCCAAGTCATCACAGAAGAATGAACAGGGGTCTACACAAGCATCTGGTGCAAGTGTATCATGGGGAAACCCTCTGTTAGGTCCTCTAGTGCAAATTATCAGTCAGGAGGTGATGGTGATAGGCCAAAAGAAATAGTCAAGTTGAAGAAAATTTGTGAACAAGACAATGTGCTTTCTCCTACCCCTAAGAAGAAGACCAATCAAGAAAAACTTGTGGTTACATATTCTGAATCTATCTTTCAATAGATCGTTGAAGATAATATCTTTCCTCCTATGTTTGAATTTCCCTCTTCTCTACCTGATAATCCACCTTTCACTCCTAGGATTAACACTCCTAAAGAAAGTATTAGTGGAAATGAAGACTTTGTTTTGGTAGTATCCTCCCCAGGATGGCTAAAAAAAGTAGTGGAGAAGAAGAGAAAGCATATTCCTACAATGACAGTTGGAGTGGATACAGTTTCAAGTTACTTCAAAGATCTTCAAAACCTAAGAAAGCCAGGAGGATGTCGAGGATGGTGACTAATGCTACTTTTGGAAATCAAATGTTAGAAATTGTTGAGCCTGTGAAGGATTTAAATGAAGATGAAATAACAGAGGCAGACTACAAAGTCACACATGTTGATATGGTGCCTCCAACACTGGAAGGTGATGTGTACCATGTCAATTATTCAGTCAATACCTTGATTAAAAGAGTGAAAGAATAGAAGAAAGAAAATATAAAATTGGAATGTCAAGTCCTCACACTGAGTTACTTTATTTCTTCCATGGCCACTCCTCTTACATCTGATGAAGCCTCAAGTTCTTAGGTAGAGGGCATCAATGTGCTCACCATAGAGCAAATTAAAAATAATTTAAGCTATTCCAGAGCTGCTTGTGAGGGGATCGATAAAATATCTCAAGAGGCTATCTTCTTTCTGAATAAATCTATGCTCTTTTACACTTGAGTTATTAACAAGAGGAAGGAGTTAGTAACGAAACTTCAACAGCTTAGAAAAGATCAAACTAGTCTCTATGTACTCTCTCAAGAAATGAAAGAATTGAACTCTATGGATCCAAAGATATTAATTAGTGAGAAAATTGTGAATAATCCTAAGGAGCTAGACCCTTCCTGGTTCGTTTCATTGGAATGGAAATTGAATATGTATGATAATCTAGTGAAGGAAATTAATAATACACTTGATCAATATTATGAAATGTTGGTGGAAATTAAAGAAGATTGTCATATTCTGGGAGTGGAAATTACTGATGAGTTTGATGAAAACATTCTAGATATAAGAGAGATCTTGTTATGCCTTGCATAACCACCCCTTTTTTTTGGAACAAAATGGGTCCCCCTTGTTTTTGTTTTGTCCTTGGTGTTTTTGTTTGGGTCTTGGGAGTTATTTTTTTCCTCCTAAGTCTTTGTTTCTTTTGGTCTAGCAAAAATGGAGTCGAAATGGAATCTGGACTTAGAACTTTTGTAAGGTTCCAAGTCCGGATTCAGTCCTAGTTTTGATTTCGCCTTTGTTCCTTGTCTTTTGGTTTTTCTTGCACTCTTGGGTCCATTTCTCCCTTGGGTTGTTTGTCGTTTTCCTTGTGTTTTGTCTTTCCCCGAGTGGAATCAGAACCAGAGTCGAAAGTAAACGTGGAAATTTGTAAAACTTCTAGATTTTGTTTTCATCCTGATTTTGACTTCGCTCATTTGCTTTGTGTTGTCGTTTTCATTGGTGTCTGGGCCAGGTCCGGTTTTCGTTCCGGTCTAGCTTCCCGTCATTTTTGTTGTTTGTGTCTGGGTTTTCATTCCTTTTTCAGGAGCGGAACCAGAAATTGGAACTTTGTGAAAGTCCCAGCTCCAGTTTTGGTTTTGATTCTGCCTCCATTTCCTTTTGTTGTTTTTCCTTTTTGCGGGACCAGAATCAGAACTAGACTTGGATAAGAGACTTGGTAAAGGTTTCTTGTTCTGTTCCAAATCTGGGTCCACATCCGACCTACCTTGAATTTCCACACTAGTTGATTACTCTTTCTCGTTGCTTACTATGTCCCTGACCGACCACATTTATGACATTAATTGTAGCCTCCTCACATGCACAAAAGGATTTTTAAACATTAATCAAGGTTAACTGGCTCATTATCATTATTGTCTAAGTCATTTTAGTGAACCAGAGCCAAGGTAATTGCAAGAGGAGCACAATTTGATTGTAGAGGTGCGTGGTGGGCGAATTCTTATTTGATTTCAATCTTTATTGTTGGCATTTTGAGGTATGGTATTTTCCCTCTCTTTTCTCGTTTTCTTTATTGCTTTGTTTCATGTTCTTGCTTGTCATGTTCAGGCACGTTCACGGGATTCTCTTTTTCAATGAATCTCCGCTTTTCCCTTGGTGTCTTTTTGGTTTTGTTTTGTCTTTTTCTGTTTGTAGTTTTGCTTTTTCCATCTTTCCATTTGTTTTTTTTCTATTTTTCTATCACTTTCGAGGTAGGTCCGTTCCATCGTGCCCTAGTTTCTAACTATATTTTTGTTTGATGAGGTTCTCTATGCTTTGAATGTTTGAGCATTTATTTGGAGACCCCTTTGATATTTTTCCCATGTCGGTTTAGTGTTTTTCATGTTGAGCTTTTGATGCCCTAATTATTTGAGTCGACGTGTTGTGCAAACTAGGCTTTGTTCGATGATCTTTACAAATACACAGCCCTTAGATTTAATATTGGTCTTTATTTTTCCAAAGGGTGAATTTAAGCTCCTTTATTTGATTCCCATATTATCCCATGTGACTCTGATCCTTAAGCTCATGTGACCACCTATTCAAGAAATTGCTTCATTTTGAATTTTGAGTAGTAAACTAGTGAAAGCGGACTCAGGAACGAACTCGTCCCGTAGGTATTTTGTATTTTGGGGTTCACACCCAAAATGATCCCGCTTCTGAGTACTGTTCACTTTGGTCTTCACGCTCACCCTTTGGCAGAAGCAAAACTGGAATGGAGGTCAAACTTGGAACTAGCAATTGGTTTAAAGTTCAGTTTTTGTTCTGATCCTACCTCCGATCTTGTTTCGGTCCCGATCCCACTTTGTGTTAAAATGGTTTCTTGTTCCTTGTTCTTCTGTGACTCTGCTTCCGATGAATATGAAATTGGCTAAGTATGGAAAGTTGTCTTGAGGAAGTAGAGAAAGATATTAGAGGTTGTATTGTTTCTTATGCTTTATGTTCATCTAATACAGGGTTTTATTGCAGAAGAGATGTCAAGAGCATCTGAGGAGGCTTCTCAAAGGAGCCAACCTACAAAAATTTCAAGGCAAGGAGCCAAACCTAAAAGGATAAAGGTGGAGTAGCTCCCTTATACCCTGAGATACAAACATAGGGAAGCTACTCTCACAACAAGAAAGGTGGACTCTGATTAGGTGGGCATCACTGATACCAACTTGGGCCCATTTAGTTACAAGGAGTTGTTCTTGGAAACATTTGGTGAAGAGGAAAAATGGAGGATGAAGAGAATTGTCCAATCTGGATTGGCACATGTTGTCCTCTTCACCTTATCAGTCAAGTGTCTTGAATTGATACTCACTGCAGTTGGAGCCTACAACCCTGCTATGAGGCAATGTGTAGATTCACAGGGGAATGTCATTATTGACCTTACACCACAAATGATCAAATTCTTGTTCAATGCACCTACCACACGAAGCCCCAAGAAACTCAATGAGGCAGAAGCCCTCAAATTATATAGTGACAAAAAGGATACTATAAGAACTCCTATGAACAAGAATTGGATGAGAGTTGAGAAAATGTCTCTAGCCAAGCTTCTTGACCAGCCTAAAAGGGTAGACTTCTACAAGGAGATTAGGGACATAATAATGATGCTCTCTAGGGTGTTTGGGAAGAGGAATGCCTCCCAGTTCAAGGAATGAATGTTTCTATTCATTCAGACTATCGTAGATGGCAAGCAACAGTTTGATTAGCTTATGATTGCATCAGACTACATACATAATCAAATGCTTAGAGTGAGAGAAACCAAGAGTTTCTTCATCACCTCTTATGTGATTTATGCAACAACTAAAAGGGGCATCTTTCTTGGACTAAATACAGTGGTCATATTGGGACAATCCCAAGGATAGAAAAGTGTGTGGGATCACTATAATCAACTCACCTTGCAAACCTCTGAGTCCCACTACAGAAGGGTTAATGATGCATTTTTGTATGTTATCATTAACTGATTAACATGAGATGTTGGTTATAGACTAAGCAGAGAGGTTATGGCTTCTATTGCAAAATGGGGACATTGGTATATCCAATACCCCAAAATTATTTATTTTAGGCTAGCTAGTTTTGATGGCCACCCCCATCTATTGCCCAGGTGTTGCAGCAATCGAATTGTTTTAATGGAATTCCTCTATCAGGCTTTGAGGGTCAACCTCAAATTTGGCACCATGCACAAGATCGGTTGCCACAAATTCACCATGAAATTGGGTGAATATTGTTGTGAACATAAAGTGGAAGACTAAGAAATTTGTGAGGAATTGACCTATTTGAAGTTGGGTTTGCACATCTCCAAGAAGCATTTTGATCCTAAGTACAAGATGTAGGCCTTGTTGCCTATTGTTTTTCATAAACACTTTAATCTGTTGGAAGACTTTTGGATGGACCTACAAGATGATTATGATCTGAGAAGGAGAAATTATGAAAGGTTGCCTATCCCACTCATGGTTGAGTGTGGGATAAAGGAAGACATCCCTGACACATTGTTAGATGATGGGGTAACTTTGGATCCCCAATATGATGTTGAAAACATAGGCAACAAGGATTTAGATCTAGTAGATTGGAATGTAGAGGATTCTATTGACATAAAACAAATTGCAAGGCCAGTATTGGATAGAAGTATCGAATGGGTAGTCATGAGAATTTAGGAACCAGAGGCTCATACCACTAAAAAGAGGAAGGTTGCAGGAACCACCCAATACAAAAGAAAAAAAATAAGAAAGCCTCCTAAGGATCCTTTGGAATTTTTCCCTCCCAATTCTTGAGAGGAGATTGTTGTTCAAGATCTTCCTGAAGCACATGGAGAAGAGATTGCAATGGAACCTGGTGCCTCAACATCTATTTTAGGAGAAGCATCAACTCAACCCTTTATCACAAAGCAACCAAGTGGAGAAATTCCTATGGGAACCCTCCATAAGGAAGCTAAATCCTTGAAGGAGAAGGAGCCTGAAATAGAAATTCATGACATTCACATATATTATAAGGCTACTCCATCTGACAAGGAGGATCATGTGGTTGATTCTCTTGATGTAACTGAGGATGCAAGGAATGAACGTGTTTTGACAGAAGAAGATCAATGGAAGTTGTTTGAGGATGCCAAAAGAGAAGCAAATGCCAAGGCACAAGCTGAGGCACTTGCCAAATAGAAGGAGATTGATGATAAGGCACAAGTTGATGCATTGATAAAAAAAAAGAGTTAGAGGCTAAAGCCAAGGAGCGGGAACTCAAAACTAAGGAGGAGAGGGATAAATTGGCAATGATGCAGAAGATCCATGATCTTGAGGAAGATAAGGCTAGACATAGGCGAGAAAGAGAAGCCCTTGAGGTTAAATTCAAAGGTGTTGAGGAAGCCCATAGAAAGAAAGAAGAGCAAGAATGCCTAGAAAGAGAAAAGGAGGCTAAAGAACTTGTTCTGCATGAACAGAAGTCTAAAGAGGCATGGGACTATGTCAAGGAACTTGAAAAATAAAGAGACCAGATGTATGAGGAGAAGAAGCTAGAAGAAGAACGTCTGAAAAAGGAGTTTGAAGCTAAAAGATTGTAAGAGAAAAATAATAAAGAAGTTGAGAGACTTGCACAAGAAGATGCACAAAGGGAATAGAAAAATGTGCAAGAGGTTGACTCTCAACCTAAGACTACTATATTGCAACCTTTATCTCCTGCCACTGTTGCCTCTTCTTCAACACAAGTGGTCACTACTCCTACTGCTCCTACATGGTTGAAACTTGATTTAGAGAAGAAACAGATAGTTCAACCTCACCCTCTCAATTGGGATGAGATGATGAAGGAAATTGAGAAGGAAAGACCCAAAAAGAAGGCTAGAGTTCTTTATTCCACCAAGACCATGGATGTAGGAGAAATTGTTGTTGAATGTGCAATTCCAATGGTGGATAAGAATAGGGAAGAGATGCAAATTACTGATTATTGATTGGGCACTGTTAACTTCGAGAGACCTACAAGGAACCAACAACTGAATCTCATTGATATTGTAGCTTCCTCCACCAAGTCCAAAATGATTAAAGATAAAAAAAAGAAGGATGAACTTAAGGCTTAATTGGATCAATTGCATAAATTCCTAAAGGATGTTTCCACTCTGGTGTCTCAACAAGTTGTTGCTCCTAAAACCCCGATTCTACTAAGCAAGAGAGAGGTTGATGACTTAGAGCAAATGAGGAGTAAAGTGGGGATGCTTGATAGGTGGATTGATAGGCTGAATCAAGAGGTTGGTGAAGTGTAGGCTGATAGTTTTAAACTTCATAAGGGAGCACTTGAGTTGGTAAAGGAGATGAGTTTGCATGTTGAAGTCCTGGAGAAGCAAGATGGGGAGTTCAGAGAACATGTTAAGAAGCTAAAGGACATCAGCAAGGTGCCTAAGTCCACTCTCCTAGAATAATCAATTCTTGAAGAGGATAATGTTGATTTCATTGAGAAGACCTTAAATATAATCCGGTTCATATCCAAGTTCATCTATGAGCATAAGAACGAAGTTCAAGAGGCTAGTACAGGCTTGAATGAACAAATTGATGAATTGGAGGCAGTGGTTGCTATTTTTCTCAATGTGGACATCCCGGTTAAAGAGGGTCTTCCTCTAGATAAGATGAAGGAGAAGTGGAGCATTAAATTTGAGGAAGTGATGCAAAAGGAAGATGATGGAGAAGATTTGTTATTGGACAGATTAATGGACATCATAGATGAGATAAAAGTTGTTAGGAGGGAGTTAATCAAATTGAAAGATATGCAGGAATTTTCCTCAACAGAGTTGAAAAGAATCAAGTTTGAGGACAATTGGTTAGATGGGCCTGATATGGATATCCTTCAACAAATATTTTCTAGTTATTATGAGAATCTCCTTGACCAAGCAACGCAGGAGTGAGATGGCAATAGAATATTCTCTTCTTGACACAACTTCCTCTCCTCTCCTATTTTGTAGGGTTTTAACATGAGTTGAACTAAAGCTTTCATCCGCCAATTCTACCTTCTTCTTTGGGAATCAGATTTTGCACAACAGAGCAATCAACCTTGAACTAAAGATTAGCTAGTCTACTTTCCTCATGCAGTTCTGGTTCCTTAATCTATGGATTTGAGTTTTTGATTGAGAGAAACTTATGCATGGCTTGCCTATATGTACTTTTAGGCTCCATTTTGTAAAGGTCGGCTGATTGAAGAAAGATTTTCCACCTAATATGATAGCAAATAGGAATCAAAGTCTAAGGATTTCATAAGTGTTAGCAAGATACTTTGAAAGTTTTGTTGAACTTGGATACTTTTTTTACAACTTTATATAGTTTACATGTTATTGTTAAGTTTGGACCTTTATGGTAATGTTAATGAAGTATAATCAATTTGTATGCCACTAAATTTTTGTGCCTAAATGTTTTCTATTTGATGCAAATCAATAGGGGAAACCATATTTTAAGATTATTTCATTAAATCATCTATGAATGAAATTACCGTTATGTCTATTTGATCTATGTTTTAGCAATGAGTGGGTGGTTTGTTTCAAATCTTGAAGTGAATTTTAGTGAATGGTTGTGATTGTTGAATTAGAACTATGAATGTATGCAATGGTGTAGATTATTCTATGGATTGCATCATGTTGTGGTTTTGGTTGGATAAATAAACACTCGTTGTTAATGTGCATGTCTAAATATTAAGAATTTTTGTTCATGTTTTACTGTTTTGAAGCTCTTATCTATTTTTTTTATATATGTTTATTTACACCCCCCTAGCATAGAATAGTTGATTTAATGTAGTTTTGTTCCTTATTACCAGCAAAGGCCCCTTGAATATTATAGTTACATTGGCCATTGAGTAATATCAGCATAGTTGAGAACCAACTACCAGGACCTTGGGAGTTAGATTACTTTATGTTATCTTTCTTTTTTAGGAGAAATGGAATAGAGATATTTTGTTTAATGTTGTTGTGTTATTTTGAGCATCAACAGATCTGGCACTAGGAGGGCCTGAGGAACAAACTAGCTCGAATTGGGTCATTCTCACTAGATAGGTACGAAAGAGTTCTTTGATCTTCTTAGAATCTGGAACCATTGGTAGAGCTCCAAACCCCTATCAGGTATAGGCCCCAGGCTCATAGAGTCTTGATTCCACAATTGTCACCACCACTCACTCCACCTAGGTTTCCACCAAATCCACCCACACCCCCTCACCGACCAAATTCACCCATTTCACAACTGACTCAACTAGTCCCACCACCACCCATGGCTTTCTTCATGAATAACCCCTCTCCACTAGGGACTATCATTGGGGGTATACATGATCTGCCCAAGAATCCTGAGAGATTATGTCCCAAGTATATGGATGGAGAATCAAGGAGTGGTAAAGAGAACATACAAGCATTTAAGAATGCCTGTACTCGGGCTCAAGTAGCTCACCATGATGTTGTGTGTCGGTTATTCCCCTACTCTTTGGGTGACATGGCATACAACTGGTATTTGAATTTATCACAAGGGTGTATTCTGAGTTGGATAGACTTAGAAAATGCCTTTATCAATCAGTTTCGAGTCTATGTAGACCCTGCCATTTTGTATCACCAATTTGCTACCATAAGAAAGGAACCCCATGAACCATTGCCATTATTCAACACAAGATTCCAAAGAATGTACCGAAGGCTATAGGATCCTTACCTAGTTGCAGAGAATATTGCCATGTTGGCATATTTAAGGGTTCTGGATCCTGTGATAGGCTTGTTCTTGCAAAGGACATATGGTGCCGCTGAAATTGATTCTTTGTCTAAAGTTTATCACCTAGCCATCAAATTGCAACAACAAATAAGCTTACATTTGGGGAGTTTAGGAGGAGTTCTTCCTCCCATAGGGTATCAAATGCCTAATCCAACTCCTCTATTCAATGCGGTCCAGGAATGTCTTATTCCCAATATGGACCCATGTATAAATTACAAGTCACACCTCCCCTACCATTCTTCACTAATAGTGCTTAGAACTCTTCCTAGTAGTCACAAAACTACCATAATCATGCTAGAGGGTCAAATCTTGTTAAACAACCATTTATTGTGAAGACTACAGAGAGTGAACGAACAACCCAATTGACTAATGAAATGGAAACTCTCAAGAAGACTCTATCTCAGATGTCTAATGATATGGCCCAACTTAGATAGAAACCCCCTCAGAACCAAAATCAAAGTTACCAAAATCAGGGAGGGTATAATAATTAGGGTAGTTCCCTTATCAGAATTCGAACCAAAACACCAATAGGAACTTCCAAAACAAAAATACCTCTAACCAAAATTATCAAAATTAGAATAGGGGATATAATCAGAGGTCTAACAACAATAGACCATGGAATATTGGGCCTAATAATGGGGGAGTTTCCCATAATTATCAAGCAAGTGATGAAAATCCACACACTACAAATGTGGCAGATCTCAACTTTATGACGAATTGGTGTAGGTTGCACGATACTGCAACTCATTCTGAGGTTAACTGCCCATAAATGGAAAAAATGGTCAAAATTGCACAGGTTGATGCTCCATTACAAGGTGCATCCAACCAATCTAGTGGATCAACGGATACTGCCATGGCCTATGAAATCTTTGATGAGGAGCTTCCATTTCCTAGCCAGGAAGAGAATGAAATAGTGGAAGACGTATACGATGCCTAGGCCTTCCAAACCAAGGGAGGTCATTTCTTAAGAAATCAAAATAAGGGCCCATTTACTACATCTGCCCCTCCTAATAACATGGTCCCACCAAATCAAAACGCAGATAACAACCCACCACCAAAGGGGCCACTTGAATCTCAAAATAAAGGTAACCCACCTACTTTTCCTAAGTATCAATTAAGGAATGATTTAGAGTTTGATTTCATTGCAAAGATGCAAAGAAAAAAGACTTCATTGTCTTTATTTGACATCATGAAGTGGTGCCCGACCCAACGAGAAATTGTGTTGAAATCCCTAGAGGAATCAGATCGATCAAAGGGAAAAGATAAGGAGACTCCAACAAACGAGATGAATGCAATCCTCTATAAAGGTAAGATGGGCACCCCACCTTTCCTTTTAAGTTTAAGGATTTTTGGAAAGAATTTTCATAGCTATTTACTGGATTTTGGGGAGTTAGGAAACATCATGCCATTTTCAATTTGTAGGAAGTTAGGTTTGAGTTCCCTTTAGATGAATAAAAAAGTGATTCAATTGGATAAAATGGAAGTCAATGTGGTAGGAGAACTAAAGAATATTCATGTACAAGTTGGATCTGACCCAAGGATCCAAACTTACATGGATATCCAAGTGGTTGATATCCCATAAACATACGACATACTTCTCAGTCAAGATTTAATGAAGAGAAATGGGGGATATTTGTCCTTGGACTTCTCACACATGTGGCTTCCCTGGAAAGGGATAGCAACATAGATCATAATTGAGAGTGAGCCTAGGCTCAAACATATGATTACATAATATGATTCTCCCAACGAAGTAGCTTACTTCAAAACTGAGATAGGAGTTTACAAGAGGGAGTAGATCATGACCTTCTCAATGCTCAATCTTGCGGATACAATACCTCTAAGACAGAATGACCCAATGACCATGGTCAACCAGCAAGTTTTAATAAAAAATGTGCAACAAGATAGGCTAGTATTGGGAGAAGAGGTTGATTTGTGGAGTTTGTTGCTTCCTAATTGGTGTAGAATTCATTATCAGAATCATTCTGAGTTGACGTGTCAACTATGTGTAGATATCTTAAACCATGTCTGCCAGGCTGAGCAAACTTGTGAATTACAACCCCAAGCACTCACCAATAAATTCTCATTTGATGCTAAGGATGCTACCATCCTTACGAGAACCAGTTTCACTCAAGAGGAAGGTCCTTCCCAACTTGAGCATACTCAGGTTCTATGCTCTGAATTCCAAAGAGAGACTGAGGAATCTCAGTCTTTGTCTATTACACCTGCCCCAAATACCCTTCCAATGCCTAAGGCATTGATGAAAAATGTATTGAATTGTGATCTGATCCAAGAAAAGGTTCAAGAAGTAGTTCCTGAATAGGTTTTGACTATAGGAGAATCTTCTCACAGACCTAGTCTGCCGCTACCTTTAAATCTTGATGGCCAACACCAATCTGAGCCGCCACACACTTCAAGTAAGCCATCACCTGTAATCCCAAAGAAGAAAGAAATCCCAACTCTAGACCAACTATGGAGTCTTAAATTTGATGGCTCTAAGTCCAAATCAAGAAGTGGAGCAAGAATTGAATTAACCAACCCGAAAGGGAAGACACACTTTGCATCTTACAGGTTGTAGTTTGGCTGCACAAACAACATGGTGGAATATGAAGCACTTGCTCAAGGACTAATGTTTGTGCATCAGAACAAGGTCACATCTCTCATGGTTATGGGAGATTCTGAAGTGATTGTCAAGCAAGTCCGCAACCAATATACTTGTCACAACAAAAGATTGGTTGCATATAGAAATAGAGTTTGGAATCTGATTAAGGATTTTGACACTTTTGGAATCACTTTGATTCCTAGGGAAGACAATCAGATTGCAGATGCCCTTGTTGTCACTGCTAGCACTTTGGAGCCTATGTAGGACTCCAAGTTGAAAAGATTTTTAGTTGAACTAGTCTTGATCCCAGTTGTCCTAGGTAATGTCTGGAATTTTTAGGTCTTCGATAATGACCAACATATACTTGCTTCTTGGCAAGTTCAGTTGTCTTTGAAGGACAAATAATTGATGAATCAAAAAGAGATCAAGGAGATTGGGACCCTAAGACTTGTGACACAAAAGGGATACTAAATTTGGAAAGCAATAGTATTCCCAAGGGGATGGTAGCTTTGGAAAGAATATTTGACTCTAACTCTCGGCCTTGTGAAAGGGTGCCAATAGAAAGTGATGGAGGGAAGTACAAATCTGTTAATCTGGTTGATTCAGGTCCTGAAAGAAATGTCTATATAGGAAAAACTTGCCCTAAGGAAATCATAGCTAAAATAATTAAGGTGTTGAAAGAAGATATAGCAGTAATTGCTTGGATTTATGAGGATTTAAAGACCTTTGACACTTCGGTGATCACTCATACCATACCTATGAAGCTGGAAGCAAATCCCTTTCATCAAAAGAAGTGTCCGATGAATGCTTTGATTGAGCCATTAATTCAGAAGGAAGTGCAAAATTTTTTGTCTGCAAGAATAATCTTCCCAGTATGACATTCCACCTAGGTTGCAAACTTGGTTCCTGTGTGTAAGAAAAATGGTGAGATCAGATTGTGTGTTGATTTTAGGAACCTAAATAAGGCCTCTGAGAAGGATAACTATCCACTTCCTTCTCTTGATGAGGTATTACAAACTGTCAATGGATCCCAGATGATGTCATTCTTGGATGGCTATTCTAGGTACAATCAAGTGCTTGCCAGTCATGAGGACAGAATGAAAATTTCCTTCACTACCAAGTGGGGGACATTTTCCTATCAAAGGATGTCGTTCGGCCTTATCAATGTTGGAGCTACCTTCCAGCGTGCAATGGATGTAGCATTCAAGGATTTAATAGGTAAGTGTATCATTATCTATGTAGATGACTTAACTATATTCTCTAAGAATAGAAAGGACCATGTTGCTGATTTAGCAAAAGTCCTTAAGAGATGTATAAGCTATGGTGTGTCCTTGAATCCAAAAAATGTGTGTTTGGAGTTTCTGAAGGGAAAATTTTAGGCCATGTAATATCAGAAAAGGGGATATCCAGAGACCCTAACAGAGTTGAAGCCATCTTGAAACTGACAATGCCAGGAAGCAAAAACGAGATGAGATCCTTCTTTGGAAGGATCAATTTTGTGAGAAAATTTATAACAGGGTTTGCAAAAATTGTCAAACCTCTTAATAAGATGATGAAAAAAGATGCAAAAATAGAATGGAGTAATGAGGCTAAATTTTCTTTTGCATAGATTAAATAGTCAATATCTAAGGCACCAGTCTTGACTAGCCCAAATTATTTAAAGCCCTTTTATATCTATTCTTTTGCATCCAACCATTCATGTGCGGTTGTTTTAACACAACGAAGAGGCGAGGGAGATGAAAGGCCTATTGCTTTCATGAGCTCCCCATTCAAAAATGCAGAAGTCAGGTATCCGCCCCTCGAGAATCAGACCTTTGCATTGGTGTGAGTAGTAAAAAAATTTAGGCACTACATTCTTCAGTGTCAAGTTGTCACCATTGTTCTTGATCCAGCTGTGAAGTCTCTCCTTATGTAGAGTGAATTAGGGGAGAGAAGAGGAAAATGGATGGCTATTTTATAAGATTTTGATCTATAAATCCATTCAATGAGGCTCGTCTGAGGATAAGGCTTATCAAAGGCTATGGCGGATGTTGACAAGAGTATCACTTGCCAGCAATACACAGTGCAATCATTCACAAAGGATCCCTAGTATACTAATCTGATCTTTTTCCTTCTTAATAACAAATGCCCAGAGGGGATGAATGCTACTCAAAGGAGAGCATTGAGGATGAAGAGTGTTCATTACATGCTCAAAGGAGGATCCCTATACAAAATAAATTATGGATCAGCAAGAAGCCAAACATGTTATTGTTGAATTTCATGGTAGACATGGCACAGGGCATGGATCTGCAGATTCCTTGGCCCATCAAATTGTCAGGTCAGGCTACTATTGGCCTTACATGTTTAGGGATGCACATAAACATGTTAGAACATGTCACACATGCTAGACCTCTGCATCAAAAGAATGTAATCCAGCAATGTCTTTACAACCGGTGTACGAGGTAAGACCATTCGCCCAATGGGCACTAGATTTCATATCTGTAATTAATCCAAACTCTTCTATAGGTCATAAGTTCATCTTGGCAGCAACTAACTACTGCGCATGTTGGACCGGCTCAGCCCTGCAAAAACCACACCATAGAGGTAATTATCAGATTTCTTAATGAAAGCATCATAACCAGGTTTGGAGTACCATTCGCTTTGGTATGTGAAAATGGCTCTGCTTTCTCTTCTGTTGAGTTCTTTCAATGGGCCTATGAACACAAAACAATTTTGAAGTATTCATCTAATTACTACCCTCAGGGAAATGGAGTGGTTGACTACACCAACAAGAACCTGTTGGAAGTGATCAGAAAATTGCTAGAAAACAGCCCTAGGGACTGGCATACCCAGCTGAAATTTTCCATATGGGCAGATCAAACTCATATTAAAGCCACCCTAGGGAATTCACCTTTTAAGTTAGTCTATGTCCAAGAGCCGGTTTTTCCAATACACCTACATATACTTGTTCTTAGGTTTATGCAGGAATTTTATTCAAAGGATGATCGGATAAAAGTTAGACTAACTAGTCTACTAAACACGGAAGAACAGAGAGATGCTGCTTTAAAGCAGTTCTCTAAACATCAGGCTCTCGTCAAATGTTGGTTTGAAAAGAGGGCCAAAATAAATGCCTTTAGGATATTGGATCTTGTGTTGCTATGGGATAAAGCTAAGGAGAAAAAGGGAGACCACCAAGATTTTGATAAACTTTGGTTGGGTCCATATCAAATAGCTGAGATCTTGGGTGAGAATGCTTTCCGCTTGAGCACCCTAACAGGAGAAACTATTCCATTGCTTGTCAATGGTCAGTTTCTCAAGCACTACTTTGGCCCATGAGGGTCTGATTATCTAATTGGTTCTATTATATGTAATTAGTTGTTCTTTTTGTTTGTTTGTTTGTTTGTTCTTTTTCCTTTGTTTCTTTTTCTTATTTTTTTGTTTTTTCTTGGTCTTTGGGGACCTTCATTTCTTTCCATTTTGAAATGAAGGGGTTGTTATTCAAAGTATGTTGCAGGCACTAGGAGAGAAATTGATTTAGGTATTTTCAGGCATATCTGTTGAAATATTTTGTTCTAAACTTATGTCTTATGGTCATTTTAACGCTGGTTTGAAAAGTTATTAAGAATAAGGTATATTATAGATAATCTCATGACCTATGATTGAAGTCTGTCACCAAATAGATAAAACATCTGCCTATGTAAATTACCTATTCATCTCAGGGTGACTGTATCTCTGATTCAAGTGAAAAATATGATTCCCAAAACTATCATAAGGTCCATTGTAGTTCTCAACCCACATTTCAGATTAGTTATATCTGAGTATTGAGAAAAGTTAATAAAGAATTACCACAAGTGAAGCTTATAAAAGAAAAGACAAAAGAGAACCATAGAAAGAAAGCAGACTCAATATCAAATGGGTGATTCAAGTATCTCTATCAGGGCTATGGACAGTTGTCTAGTAGTAGAGCAATGCTTTGAGATAACTAGAGGTATCTTCGTCAGGGTTATTAACGCCTGACTGGCAGTGGAGCAATGCCCAATATTTCATTGCACGACAGTTAAAGGACTCAACCTATGTAGCTTGGATCTTAGGTGTAGTTGTTCAGGGGTGGAGAAAGTCTTTATGAAGAAAGATGCACCATATATACACACACTCAGATTCAAAGTAGTTCATGTTGACATACATTGAGATTCTAGCTCAACCTTACTCAATATATTTGATCCTACTTAAGTTAGCATCCTTCATAAACCAGAGGTTTTGGGTGACTAAATTCTTCAATGTCTTGAAAATGGGTAAACCATTTTCCCAGTCGAGTCACCATTTGTTATGCCTTACATAACCACCCAATTTTGTTTTGGAACAAAATGGGTCCCTCTTTTTTTTGTTTTGTCCTTGGTGTTTTTGTTTGGGTCTTAGGAGTTCTTTGTTTTCCTCCTAAGTCTTTGTTTCTTTTGGTCTGGTGGAAACAGAGTCAGAATGAAATCTAGACTTAGAACTTTTGTAAGGTTCCAAGTTTGGATTCGGTCCTAGTTCCGGTTCTACATTTTTTCCTTGTCCTTTCATTATCTTTTGGTTTTTCTTGCGCTCTTGGGTTCCTTTCTCCCTTGGGTTGTTTGTTGTTTTCCTTGTGTTTTGTCTTTGCCCGAGCGGAATCAGAATTGGAGTGGGAAGTAAACGTGGAACTTTGTAAAACTTCCAGATTTTGTTTCCATCCTGATTCTTACTCCACTCATTTGCTTTGTGTTGTCATTTTTGTTGGTGTCTGGGTTGGGTCCATTTTTCTTTTTGGTCTCGCTTCCCTTCATTTTTGTTGTTCGTGTCTTGGTTTTTGTTCCTTTGTCAGGAGAGGAACTGGAATCAGAAGTGGAACTTGCAACTTTGTGAAAGTCCCAGTTCCAGTTTTGGTTATGATTCCACCCTCATTTCCTTTTGTTGTCTGTCCTTTTCACGGGACCGGAACCAGAACTGGAGTTGGATAAGAGACTTGGTAAAGGTTTCTTGTTCTGTTTCGGATCCGCGTCCGCGTTTGAACTGCCTTGGATTTCCACACTGATTGATTACTCTTTCTCGTTGTTTACTCTATCCCCGACTGACCGCATTTATGGCATTAATTGCAGCCTCCTCACACATGCGAAAGGATTTTTAAACCTTAATCAAGGTTAACTAGCTCATTATCATTATTGTCTAAGTTGTTTTAGCAAACCATAGCCAAGGTAACTATGAGAGGAGCACAATTTGATTGTGGAGGTGCATGGTGGGCGAATTCTTATTCTATTTCAATCTCTGTTGTTGGCATTTTGAGGTAGGGTCTTTTCCCGCACTTTTCCCATTTGCCTTGTTCCTTTGTATCGTGTTCTTGCTTGTGTTCTTGCGCGTTCACGGGATTCTCTTTTTCTATGAATCTTCGCTTTTCCCTTGGTGTCTTTTTGGTTTTGTTTTATCTTTTTTTGTTTGTCATTTTGCTTTTTCTGTCTTTTTGTTTGTTTTTTTTATGTTTTGTTGTCGCTTTAATGGTAGGTTTGTTTTGTCGTGCCCTAGTTTCTAACTATGGTTTTGTTTGATGGGGTTCTCTGTGCTTTGAATGTTTGAGAATTTTTTTGGAGACCCCTTTGATCTTTTTCCCATGTCGGTCTAGTGATTTTCATGTTGGGTGTTTGATGCTCTAATTATCTGAGTTGACGCATCATGCAAACTAGGGTTTGTTTGACAACCTTTACAAATACCCAGCCCTTAGATTTAAATATTGGTCTTTATTCTGCCAAAGGGTGAATTTAAGCTCCTTTATTTGATTCCCATATTATCCCATGTGACTCTAATCCTTAAGCTCATGTGACCACCTCTTCAAGAAATTGCTTCATTTTGAGTAGTAAACTGGCGGAAGCAGACTCAGGAACGAACTTGTCCCATAGGTATTTTGTATTTTGGGGTTCACACCCAAAATGATCCCGCTTCTGAGTACTGTTGACTTTGGTCTTCACGCTCACCCTTTGGCAGAAGTAGAACCGTAATGGAGGTCAAACTTGGAACTAGCGATTGGTTTCAAGTTCAGTTTCTATTTTGATCCCTCCTCCGGTCTTATTTCGATCCCGAACCCACTTCATGTTAAAATGGTTTCCTATTCCTTGTTCTTTTGTGACTCTACTTCTAATGAATATGAAATTAAATAAGTATGGAAAGTTTTCTTCAGGTAGAAGACAAAGGTATTAGAGGGTGTATTGTTTCTTATGCTTTTTGTTCATCTAATACAGGGTTTTATTGTAGAAGTAAGAGATGTTAGGAGCATTGGAGAAGGATTCTCAAAGGAGCCAAACCTAAAAGGATAAAGGTGGAGCAGCTCCCTTATACCCTAATATACAAACACAGGGAAGCTACTCTCGAAGCTAGCAAGGTGGACTTTGATTGGGCTGACATCAATGATACCAACTTGGGCCCATTCAGTTATGAGGAGTTGCTCTTGGAAACATTTGGTGAGGAGGTAACAAGGAGGACAGAGAGAATTGTCCAATCTAGATTGGCGCATGTTGCCATCTTCCCCTTATCAGTCCAATGTCCTGAATTGATACTTACTGCAGCTGGAACCTACAACCCTGCTACTAGGCAATGTGTAGATTCACAGGGGAATGTCATTATTGACCTTACACCACAAATGATTAGATTCTTGTTCAATGCATCTACCCCACGGAGCCCCATGCAACTCAATGAGGCAGAATCCGTCAAATTATATAGTGATAGGAAGGAGACTAGCAGAACTCATATGAACAAGAATTGGATGAGAGTTGAGAAAAAGTTTCTAGCTAAGCTTCCTAACCAACCTAAAAGGGCATACTTCTACAAGGAGATTGGGGACATAATAATGATGCTCTCTAGGGTGTTTGGGAAGAGGGATGCCTCCTAGTTCAAGGAATGGATGTTTCCATTCATTCAAACTAACATGGAAGGAAAAAATTTGATTTGCCTATGATAATGTCAAACTGCATACGCAATCAGATGCTTAGAGTGAGAGAAACGAAGAGTTTCTTCATGACCTCTTATGTGATTCATGTAGTAGCAAGAAGGGGCATCTTTCCTAGACTAAATGCAGTGGGAATATTGGGAGAAGCCCAAGGACAAAAAAGTGTGTGGGATCACTATGATGAAGTCACCTTACAAACCTCTGAGTCCCACTACAGAAGGGTTAATGGTGCATTTATGTATGTTATCATTAACCGGTTAACAAGAGATGCTAGTTACAGACTAAGTAGAGAGGCTATGGCTTTTATTGCAAAATGGGGACATTGGTATATCCAATACCCCAAATTTACTTATTTTAGGTTGGCTAGTTTTGATGGCCACCCCCATCTACTTCCTCAGTGTTGCAGCAACCAAATTGTTTTAATGGAATTCCTCTATCAGGCTTTGAGGCTAAACCTCAAATTTGGCACCAAGCACAAGACTGGTTGCCACAAATTCACCATTAAATTGGGTGAATATTATTGTGCACATAATATGGCAGCTAAAGCAATCTGTGAGGAATTGACCTATTTGAAGTTGGGTTTGTACACCTCTAAGAAGCATTTTGATCCTAAGCACAAAATGCAGGCCTTGTTGCCTACTATTTTTCACAAACACTTTAATCTGCTGGAAGATTTTTGGATGGACCTACAAGATTATTACGATTTGAGGAGAAACTCTGAAAGGTTGCCTATCCAACTCATGGTTGAGTATGAGATAAAGGAGGACATCCCTAACACATTGTCAGATGATGGGGTAACTTTGGATCCCCAATATGATGCTAAAAAAATAGGCACCAAGGATTAAGATCCAGTAGATTGGAATGCAGAGGATTCTATCGACATAAAACATATTGCAAGGCTGGTATTCAATAAAAGTATTGAATGGGTAGTCATGAGAATTCAGGAACCAGAGGCTTAGACCTCTAAAAGGAGGAAGGCTATAGGAACCACCCAATACAAAAGAACAAAAAGAAGAATGCCTCCTAATGAGCCTTTGGAGTTTTTCCCTCCCAATTATGGAGAGGAGATTGTTGCCTAAGATCTTCCTGAAGCACATGGAGAAGAGATTGCAATGGAACCTGGTGTGGAACCTGGTGCCTCAACATCTATTGTAGGAGAAGCATCAACTCATCCCCTTATCACAAAGCAACCAAGTGGAGAAATGCCTATGGAAACCCTTCCACAAAGAAGCTGCATCCTTGAAGGAGGAGCCTGAAATAGAAATTCATGACATTGACACAAATTCTGAGGCTACTCCATCTGACAAGGAGGATCATGTGATTGCTTCTCTTGATGTAACTAAGGATGCAAGGAATGAACATGCTTTGAAAGAAGAAGATCAATGGAAGTTGTTTGAGGATGCCAAACGAGAAGCAGATTCCAAGGCACAAGCTGAGGCACTTGCTAAACAGAAGGAGACCGGTGATAAGGTGCAAGTTGATGCATTGATTGAACAAAAAGAGTTGGAGGCTAAATCCAAGGAGTAGGAACTCAAAACTAAGGAGGAGAGGGATAAATTGGCAATGCTGCAGAAGATCCATGGTCTTGAGGAAGATAAGGCTAGACATAGGAGAGAAAGAGAAGCCCTTGAGGCTAAATTCAAAGCTGTTAAGGAAGCCCATAGAAAGAAAGAAGAGCAAGAATTCCTAGAAAGAGAAAAGGAGGCTAAAGAACTTGCTCTACATAACAAAAGTCTAAAGAGGCATGGGACTATGTCAAGAAACTTGAAAATTAGAGAGACTAGATGTATGAGGAGAAGAAGCTAGAAGAAGAACATTTGAAAAAGGAGTTGGAAGCTAAAAGATTGCAAGAGCAAAAGGATAAAGAAGAAGCTGAGAGACTTTCACAAGAAGATGCACAAAGGGAACACTAGAATGTGCAAGAGGTTGAATCTCAACCTAAGACTACTATATTGCAACCTTTATCTTCTGCCATGGTTGCCTCTTCTTCAACACAAGTGGTCACTACTCCTATTGCTCCTACATGGTTGAAACTTCATTTAGAGAAGAAACAGATAGTTCAACCTCAACCTCTCAATTGGGATGAGATGATGAAGGAAATTGAGAAGGAAAGACCCAAAAAGAAGGCTAGAGTTCTTCATTCCACCAAGCTCACGAATGCATGAGAAATTGTTGTTGAATGTGGAATTACAGTGGTGGATAAGAACAAGGAAGACATGCAAATTACTGATTACCAATTGGGCATTGTTAACTTGGGGAGACCTACAAGGAACCAGTAGATGAATCTCATTGATATTGTAGCTTCCTCCACCAAGTCCAAAATGATTAAATATAAACAAAAGAAGGATGAACTTAAGGTTCAATTGGATCAATTGCATAAATTTTTGAAGGATGTTTCCACTCTGATGTCTCAACAAGTTGTTGCTCCTGAAACTCTAGTTCTACTAAGCAAGAAAGAGGCTGATGACTTTGTGCAAATAAGGAGTAAAGTGGGGATGCTTGACAAGTGGATTGATAGGATGAATCAAGAGGTTGGTGAAGTCTTGGATGATAGTTTTAAAGTTCATAAAGGAGCACTTGAGTTGGTAGAGGAGATGAGTCAACATTTTGAAGTCCTGGAGAAGCAAGATGAGGAGTATAGAGAACATGTTAAGAAGTTGAAGGAAATCAACAAGGTGCCTATGTCCACTCTCCCAGAACAATAAATGCTTGAAGAGGATAATGTTTATTTCATTGAGAAGACCTTAAATATAATCCATTTCAGATCCAAGTTCATCTATGAGCATAAGAACAAAGTTCAAGAGGCTAGTAAAGACTTGAATGAACAAATTGATGAATTGGAGGCCCAGTGGTTGCTATTTTGCTCAATGTGGACATCTCGGTTAAAGGTCTTCCTCTAGATAAGATGAAGGAGAAGTGAAGCCTTAGATTTGAGAAAGTGATACAAAAGGAAGATGATGGAGAAGATTTTTTATTGGACAGATTAATGGACATCAGAGATGAGATAAAAGCTGCTAGGAAGGAGTTAATCAAATTGAAAGATATGCAGGAATTTGCCTCAACAGAGTTAAAAAGAATCAAGTTTGAGGATAATTGGTTAGATGGGCCTGATATGGATATCCTTCAACAAATATTTTCTAGTTATGATGAGAATCTGCTTAACCAAGCAACACAAGAGTGAGTTGGCAACAAAATATTCTCTTCTTGACACAACTTTCTCCCCTCTCCTATTTTGTAGGGTTTTAACATGAGTTCAACTGAAGCTTTCATCTAACAGTTCTACCTTCTTCTTTGGGCGTTAGATTTTGCACAACATAGCAATCAACCTTGAACTGAAGATCAACCAGTCTACTTTCCTCATGCAGTTCTGGTTCCTTAATTTGTGGATCTGAGTTTTTGATTGAGAGAAACTTAAGCATGGATTGCCTATATGTACTTTTAGGCTCCATTTTGTAAAGGTTAGCTGATTGAAGAAAGATTTTCCACCTAATATGATAGCATATAGGAATCATAGTCTTAGGATTTCATAAGTTTTAGCCAGATACTTTGAAAAGTTTTGTTGAAGTTGGATACTTTTTTTATAGCTTTATACAATTTACATGTTAATTTTAAGTTTGGACCTTTATGGTAATGTTAATGAATCATAATCAATCCCTATGTCAGTGAGTTGTTGTTCCTAATTGTTTTCTATTTGATGCAAATCAATAGGGAAAACCAGATTTTAAGATTATTTCATTAAATTATCTATGAATGAAATTACCGTTATGTCTATTTGATCTGTGTTTTAGCAATGAGTGAGTGGTTTGTTTCAAATCTTGAAGTAAATTTTAGTGAATGGTTGTGATTGTTGAATTATCACTATGAATGTATGCAGTGGTGTAGATTATTCTATGGATTGCATCATGTTGTGGTTTTGGTTGGATAAAGAAACACTCGTTGTTAATGTGCATGTCTAGATATTAAGAAGTTTTGTTCATGTTTTACTATTCTAAAGCTCTGATCTATTTTTTTATATATTTATTTACACCCCCCAATGTAGAATAGTTGATCTAATACAGTTTGTTCCTTATTACTAGCAAAGTCCCCTTGAATATTATAGTTACATTGGCCATTGAGTAACATTAGCATAGTTGAGAACCAGCTACTAGGACCTTGGGAGTTAGATTACTTTATGTTATCTTTCTTTTTCAGGAGAAATGGAATAGAGATATTATGTTTAATGTTGTTGTGATGTTTTGACCATCAACAAATCTCTTTGAAGTTTAGAGAGATATTCAACAAAGAAATAGTTGATCTTGCTATAGTGACATGGGAGTCCTTCTCAAAACTCAATGGAATGGAGATCTACCTGAAGACTTATAAATGTGGAGAAGAGAAAAGATCTCATATGTTGGTTGAGTCTGAAAATGCCTTGGGAAAATGGAGAACTAGGTTACATATTACTACAACTCCAGGAAGCAAAAATATCACCACAATTGTCACCAAGTACTGAGAATACATGCAAAGAGTAAAGGCACAGGATGCGTTACTGAAGGAGGAGGCAGAAATAATTAAAAGCAAAGGAGTCAGTGTTGGGAGTGGGACCGCTATTTAGTTTTTTAGTTTTTATGTTATTTTCTTTAATTTGGATCTCTTGATACTTCAAAGACTTTTTATTTTAATTTCTAAAATGGTTGTCTTCAAGAAACCGTTATCAAGAAAAAAAAAACTCTATATTTTCCAATGGATTGTCTATTATTGGAATGATAGATTTTTGGATAGTTTCATTGTTATGGAATGTTTATCTATGAATAAATATTTTATGGTGATGGATGCGTTAGGATTTCTCAATATAATTTAGGTGATTTGTTAGTTTAGACTTTTATTGTTTAAGTTGGGTGGATGCCTTTATAAGTTATTTATGTTGAACTGTTAGCTTATGTTAGCTTATAACTTCTAAGTTATGGATGTTGAACTATTAGCTTTTGTTCAAGGAATGGATTAATAATATTACTTTCAGTTATTTATCAAAGATTGTGTGAATGACAATGCAATAGAAATTTATAAGTAGTGTGATAAGTGTTGTTCTTTAAAAATGATGCAAAATCACATATCAAATTCAATACCATGGAATACAATATAATTTTTTTGGCTTTTCCTAACCTTAGTCGCTAGTCCTTAGAGTTTTATAACCTTCTCGCAGAGTTCTAAATTTTCATAACTTCTCAATTCCCCGACTTGGTTGATGGTTCACTTTGTTGAGTTGCAAGTCTTTCTTCATCATCTTTCTAATCGGTGGGTCGGAGGTTTTGAAAACTTCTAAACTTCAGAGTGGGTTCTAAGGTTCACTTTGTTGAAGCAAGAATGGAAAAGAGGTAAAGAAAACTTATTATTATAACTAATAGTTCACTATGAAGAAATAATCACTCACCTTTAAGTCTACATTTTTGGCTTTTGCTGACTTCTTAATCGAGAAGTAGAACCTCATAATCAAACAAAATGTGTAAGAATAAATGACACTTTCGATTATATTTATATCAATCCATGATTCCATATTTGGCAAATTCTGCAGGATTTTTAAATGGTATATTAAAAATTTGGCAAATCCCGACGATACATTGTAATTTTCAAGGTGAAATGTGTCCTCAAATGTAATTATTTTTTAATGTTATTGGCAAGATAGGTCCTCATGAGCAACTATTTATAAATTTTAATTAGTGAAATGGGTCTTCACAAGCAACTATTTGTAAATTTTAATTGGCGAAATGGGTCTTGATACAATGTTGTTTTAATATTATTGGTGAATATGTAGGTTTTTTATTAAATGCTTTGAGGATTCTAGGTGAAAATATTAGTTGGTCCAATTGAAATGCATAGTTTGACAATGGCGAATTTGTTACTTAAATATGCCTCATAAAAAAACTCATTGGCAAATGGACATGCATTGGACCTATAGTTCGTAAAATTCAGGTGATTTGGACACCCTGTTGGGTGCGAGAAATTTGCCAATTTTGAATTGGCCGATTCCTAGAATTCGCCACTAAAGTTTTCTCTGATTGGTACAGGCTCTCTAACCTACCGTCAGAATATTGGGAACCCAGTATTCTAGAGGAGATTAGGAACCTCCTGGGTACCCTTGTTTGTGCTGAAGAACCCAAAGATGCAAAGGAAGCCTCTACTTACATCAGGGTTTGTGTGGAAAATAAACCAATGAGACATATTTGGAGTGAAATCGAGTTGATCTCTAATTATGGTAGTTGGATTCAAAAGTTAAGTGTTGATTCCATCACAAGCCATCAGCTGGTGTGCCCTTTGCTTTGTAGATCCTCGTCTCCAAAAGCAGGTAAGGCCAAGCAGGTGGAAGCTTCTTTGACACATGTGGCGGTGGTGGTGAAAACCCAAAAGTTGTTAGAGGCTAAGGATCGGGTGGGGGATAGAAGGGTGGAATAAGTGGTTATCAAAATCCCTTTGCTGAATAGTAACAGAGATTTTGATCCTTTGGTCCAGCAGACAGAGGTTGAAGCTATGTAAACCATTATGCAGGAGGAGGACAACTAGCAAGAGGATGTGGTGGGGATGGAGGTTGGTGAGACTCAAAATTTGGAAAAGAATGTGGCCTTGAATGAGAAAATTTTAGAAGTTTTAGAAATCTTGGGTGACGATTGTCAAAATGTAGAGTTGAATTCCCTGATAGAAGTTGGCAAGAATTGGTGGAACTGGTTGAAGCTGCAAAGAAATTCCCATGGGAGCTTGTGGAGGAGGAGTTGCTCGATGAGATCTCCCTTGTACATGATGGTTTTGGTTTGTTGGATGACCTTGAAGGCTTGGGATCTCTTTCAGGGAAAAAAAGGAAATCTCTTTCAAGATTGGAATTGACTAGTTCAAAGTTGGGTATTTGTCAAAAGGATTTGTTCAAAGAGTCTCCAAATTGTGGTGAAAATAAAAAAAGAGGCCGCATTTCAAATCAGGAGAAACGTAAATGGGATGGAGAAGCGAATGGTCAAAAGAAGATCGACTTCATGATGAAAGTAGGGAAGAGTGAGACTCTTCCTGAACAACAATGAGGCTCCTAATGTGGAATGTTAGGGGTCTGAATGCCCCTAACAAATGAAGCCTTATTGGGCTTCACATTGATGTGAGTCAGGAAGATTTAGTTATTATGCAAGAAACAAAATTAGGTGAGTAGGATTTGGAGAAGTTTAGTAAAAAATTAAAGCTTTGGAAGTGGGCTGGAGCTGGTGCAGAAGGAGCTTCAGGAGGTCTATTATCCATTTGGAGGCCCCAAGTAGTGTTAGTGGAAGCCATTGAAACTAGCTGACATTGGATCACTTGTCGGGTAAGAATTTTAATCTCCAATGTTCATTTTATGTTGGTCAATGTTTATGGACCTGCTTCTTGTTTGTTAAAAAGACAATTTTGGCAAGAGCTAGACAATATTCTCAATAGTCAAGGTGTGGAGTTTTGGGTTATGGGGGGAGATTTCAATGCCATTCTTAAATCAACTGATAAAAAGGGGGATTTGGAAGATTTGTTCAATCCCAAAAGGAATTTCAACATTTTGTGGAAAGGAACTCGCTGGTGGAATCACAAACTGGTAATGGGTGCTTCACTTGGACTAATAGGAGGAAATATTTATGCAACATTGCGAAAAAGCTAGATATGTTTTTCTTCAAAGGGAATTTGGGAGCCTTTCCCTTCACACTGGGTAGAAAAATTAATCTGGGGGTGGGCTTAGATCATTTTCCTGTCCAACTGGATATTGAAGGGGAGAAGGGGCATGTTCGATGCCCATTCAAGCTGGAGTTAATGTGGTTCAAGGATCCAAAACTTTTGGACTTGATCAAACATTGGTGGTCGGAGTGCAATCCTGGTGGCTCAAAGATGTTCAACATTATGGCAAAATTGAAGTTTATTAAGTAGCAACTTAGACAATGGAGTAAAGATAAACTCAAAAATATTTTCGAAGAAAGATCCAAGGTCGAGGAAGAGCTGGGTAAGATGGCTACAACAATTATAAATTTTAGGGATGGATAATGAAAGTTTTGAACAAGAAAAGGCCTTGACCCTGAAACTTAATGATTTGTTGGCCAAGGAAGAGCTGTTTTGGAGGCAAAAATCGAGGGAGGTTTGGTTAAAACCGGGTGATAGGAATATAAATGTTTTTCACAATTCTACAAAGATTTGAAGGGAAATTAATAGGATTTCCAATATCAATGCTCCTGATGGCCAATTGTTGGAAGATCCTCTAGAAATCAGATATTTTGTGGTGGATTATTTCAACAACTTGCTTAATGATTGGGAGGGATCCAATCTAGGTGCTCATAATGAAATTTTGGGGGCAATCCCTTCTCTTGTTTCAGACTCACAAATGGGGGCTTTAAATGCTTGGTTCACGGAAGAAGAAATTAAAGCTACTACCTTTGGTTTAAATCTAGAGAAGGCCCCAGGGCCTGATGGGTTTCTAGCGTTCTTTTTCCAGAAGTGTTGGGATTTTGTGGGTTCGGATGTCATAAAGGCTATCGAGGACTCTTGGTGCTCAGGGAAGATTCTAAGGGAGGTCAATAATACCTTCATTGCTCTCATTCCTAAAAAGGAGAAACACAAAACTTGGGATGAATTTTGCCCCATTTCTCTTTGCAACACTTTCTACAAAATTATGGCCAAGGCGGTTGCAAACCGTCTTAAGAAACTCTTGCCAATCATCATTTTTGAGGAGCAAACAAGGTTTGTTCTAGGGCGGTCAATTCTTGATGGAGTAATAATAGTGCAAGAAGTGATTCATTCTATTCAAAAAACAAAAAAACTAGCGATGTTAAAACTAGATATAAAGAAATCTTATGATCATGTAAATTGGCATTTTCTTTTAAAGATTCTGGAGGCTTTTGGCTTTCATAGAGATTGGCTTGATTGGCTGTTTGGTTGGGTGTCCAGTCCAAGATACTCAGTCCTTTTGAATGGCTCCCCTAAGGGATTTTTCTCAACTTCAAGGGGTGTGAGGTAGGGAGATCCTCTCTCTCCTTTTCTTTTCATAATAATGGTGGAAGCCCTGGGTCGGTGAATTGAAAGAGAAAGAAGCTCAAGTTGGAATGAGGGTCTCCAGGTTACCAACAACCTTCCATCTGTGTCTCATCAACATTTTGTTGATGACACGATGATATTTGGGGTTGCTTCTCTTAGAGAATCTAGGAGGTTTAAAAGCATTTTGGATAAGTATTATGTTGCATCTGGTTAGGCGTTGAATCGTGCCAAGTTGGAAGTCTTTTTCTTCAACATTGGTAATGTTCTAGAAAATCAGATTTTAAGGTGTTTGGGTTTTAGAAAAGGTGTTTTGCCCTGCAAGTATTTGGGGCTTCCTTTGGCCAAAGGCACTCAACATGGCAGTATTTTGAATTCTTTATTAGAGAAAGTGAGAGATAAACTTTCTACTTAGAAGAGCAGATGGCTTTCTTGGGCAGGTAGATTAACTATGTTAAAATTTGTTATCGCTTCCCTCCCCATTTACATGATTTCATATCTTCAGTTATCGGTGGGTGATAGTAATTCTATTAATAAATCAATGAAAGATTTCTTTTGGAATGGGAGTGGGGATCAGAAAAGGTTCCCCTTGATAAAATGGCAGAAGGTATGTGAAAGAAGAGAAAAAGATGGAGCGGGTTTGAAAAATTTGTTGTTACAAAATAAGGCCCTCAGGGCGAAATTGGCTTGGAGCATACACTCTCACTTAGAGTTGAAATGGGTTAAAATTTTAAAAGCCAAATATCTCAATAATGAGGATCATAGTTTTCTGAAAGCAAGGACTCTTCCAAGTGGTTCACGAATTTGGAATTTTATTAGAAATTCCAGAGATCTCATTCTTGATTTCATAACCTGGGAGGTTAAAAGGGGTGAAGAGGTGTTTTTCTAAGAAGACTCCTGGGAAGGCTTTCCTATTCTTGCAGGTGATCCCTTCCTAACTCGTGTAAAAGAGAAAGGCAAATAGGTTTGGGGGGAAAAATTCAGAGATTATTTTGATGTTCAGTCTAGCTCCCAGGATGGTTATCATCACTAGAAGTCTCTTAGTCAGCTGGGTTTGGATGCTCAAGAAGAAAAAGCGTTTGAGAAGGTCTTTTTTGAGAGGCGAGTATGGAAGAGAGAAGGTAGGGATAGAATTCGCTGGAACTCGTCAGCCACAGGGGAATATTCGGCAAAGATTAGTTATGCAATTTTGGATTCCTCTGATCAGGAAGAAGCAAGGCTTCCGATTAAGTTGTGTTGGAATAAGGCCTGCCTTCCTAAAGCTGGCATCTTCACATGGGCGATGGCGCAGGGGAGGATTTTGACTAGGGATAGATTTGTAAAGTTAGGGTTTTTGGGACCTTCGCGATGTCCTCTATGCAAAAGCAATGAGGAATTGGTTGACCATTTGCTTCTTAATTATTATTTTACATAGGCTATTTGGGATTGGTTGCTTTCGAAATTGCATTAGAAAACTCTGTTTCCTAGTCATCTACTAGATTAGTTGAACTCTTGGCTAGTGCCTCTAAAGAAATCTTTGCTTGGGGATATCTAGTTAATGAGCCCATCGATTGTTTTGTGGGAAGTTTGGAAAGAGAGGAATAGACAGATTTTTCAGGAAAAGGAATTATCAATTCCTAGATTACAGTGGAAAATTGAGGCAAGCATACTTGAATGTGTCTCCATTAGGGAGAGGCTTGCTCCCATATTGTCTAACACTATAGAGTGGTTACACAAACATGGTTTCCAGATGAAATCCTTTAGGACAGAGTCAGAAGGAGAAATACTTGGAGCAGAAGTCAGCCAACAACAGGAAGTCTGCACAAAAGATAAGCAGGCGGCTATTCCCTCTTCTTCCCAAAGAGGCCTTGGAATAAAGTTCACTATTGGCAAGAAGGATACATGGGAAGTTCAAGAAGAAGAAGCCACATAATCTAAAACATCTCACTCCAAAGGAAAAGGGCCCATTTCTGAAGAGATAGATTCTAAAGAAGAAGAAAATTCAAGCAAAGAATCTACTGAAGAAAAAGATTCTCAAGAAGAAGACTCTGATGAGGAAGAAGATTCCACAGGAGAACAAGAGTCTGAAGAACAGACTTTATCTCCACATGAGAATGTTGTTGAAGACTTTCTCCAAATGTCATCACCCGTAACTTCAAACGTTCCTCACACCCTCCTAATCCTAACACTCCTCCACCTCCTTTTCCCACATCGCCTCCTTCTACATCTACAATACCCGCAATGGACATTTCACAACCTTCTGCAACATCAACCGTACTTGACACTCCATTAGTTTCAAATATACAAACAATTGATATTTTTTCTAGCCCTCCATCATCCATTCCCAACCTGCCATCTCAATCCTATGAAATCACTTCTTAAGCTAAATTCAACAGGTTCATAAATGAATCCTTGCATGGTCAACTTGGTTTGCAATCTACTGGAGCAATTATGACAGACACTACCCCAATTGTCACCATACCAGTCATTTCTTCAGAAGCAGTTGTGACAGAAGAGTTGACAGTCAGCCAAGAAGCTCACACTTCCTCTCTTCCCCCTTGGTTGGTATCTCAAGTATTGAAGTGGAAAAAGCAAATGATCTCTCCAGAAGAGCTCGATCTTGAAGAGATAGCTCCTCCAAAAGCCAAGGGGAAGAAAAAGGCCAAGGTACATTCTAGACTTCATGTTGATAAAAGTGGCCATAAGTTTGTGGAAATTGGTATACCGCCTCAAGAGGAAGGAGATGTAAATATGGAAGACTACACCGTAACAAGAGTCTAGCTTGGCAAGGTCACGAATGAAAGTGCAAAGGCAGATGCACAAGTAACCTTGGATGCATTGGTAGGAAGGCTTGACAAAATGGAGCAAGCCCAAAACATGTACAAATAGAAGGTAGAGCATTATGCCACTATTTTAAGGAGACTTGCAGGATCTTCAAGTAATGCACAACCTTTAGCAATGATAAGTGTTGAGTACCCAACTATGAAGAAGGCTAAGAAGTTTTCCTCCAAAGGCAAAGTGTTATATGATTTTATTAATGAAATTGTAGAACATGGTTCACAGATTATAATTGTTGCAGATGAGAAAGCTACCCAGATAGCCAAGCTCAAAATAGAGCTTGATAAGGAAGAAAGTGTTCTTTCCCAAGAGTGCAAGGAAATGGAAAAATGGTTGTTATCGTGGTCACAAATGAAATAGGAAAATCTCAACAAATTGGTGGAAGTTGGGGTAATTCCTAACAATGAGAAATATGTGGAAGTAAGAGAATCACTTAAACACTGCATCTAGGTGATCAAGTCTCTTATTGAAGATCTCCACCAAGTGCAGGAAGATGTTGAAGGACATCGTGCTATCCTTGAAAAGGGGATTAAGGAGTTGCCAGGACAACTCCTTGAAGAAAATTGTATCTTCCTCTCGGTGACTGAACTTTTTGAGATCTTCAAAGAAGCCATCATGAAGCAAGTAGAGAGTGCAAAATTTTCAAAGACCTGTATGCATGTTATTTGTGATACACGACTCACTCTTGACAACCTCAAGACGCATCTTGACAGGTGAAAAAATGTTCACTCATCTTCCATGAGATCAATCACTAGAACTCACACCATTGTGGATTACACTATTGGTCCAGATGAGGCATTTGTACTGGAGACGAGAAAGAGATATGAAGACTTCCGCACCCAAAGCAAGGAACCATGGAGACTCTTGATCTCCAGTGTTGAATATTTTAATGTTTCCCTTTATGCATTTTGTAAATAGCTTTTGACATCTTAAATGTCTTTTGAGTGAATGTAATTACATTAAAAACTTGAGATGTAGTTCCACAAAGATGGATTACATTTTGACTTAGTCAAAGTGAGGTGAGATTTTCCTAAATTAGCTCACCCAACTTTCCTAATTTTACTCAACTAATTTCCTAGATTTTTTCTTCCCTCTCTTTTATAAATAAGAGGGATTTCTATTGTAATCTTTACCTTTAGTATTTTGCAACGAAGTGCTGCCCTTTTTGAAGCAGATTTGTGAAACTTTTTGTTCATGTTTGCGAATGAAAATTTTATCAATAAAGAAGAGAATTGCATACCAGACTTTGTGTTGGAATCAATAATATTGTGGATTGGTCATATTGGTAGTGATTAGTAGATGAGATTTGAAGGGCTTCAAATAAATTTATGTAAACTTTGTATTACATTCTTTATTTGAATTTACATTTATGTTTGAGTAACTATTGTTGAATGATCTACAAGACTTTGTGCTTGTAATTGCTCATTATGTTCATGGAATTGCTGTATCTAGAAGACTTTGTGCTTCTAATACCACAAACGTTACATATCTCAAGGATCCATTAGTGAAAAAGCTATGGAATGACTTTGTGCCTTCATGAGATTTCCTTTCTCATTTTATTGTTGTTATTATCATACCTGGTATCTTTATGTTTTGCTTTGACAAGATAGAGGTATTGGCATTACTACTTGTTTTTAGTTTAAAGTTATTTTGAATCAGAACTATCAACGATGAAGCATTGTAAAACATCTTCTCTGAAAAAGAGAGAAGCATGAATGTGACACACCCCCCCCCATTTCGTAGGTGTAGTGTACATTTGTAAATAATTGATTAGTTTTACTTAGCTTCTGTTAGCAGTAAGAAGGGTGCCTCCCCTTTCTGAGAGGAGAGATTGTATCTCACACAGCTGTGGTTGAAATCTAGGTCAAGTGTAATCTATTGAAAAGGTGATTACATAATTTTCACCCAACATTATCTTTGAATTCATGAATACCTCTATTAAAATAGGTTGTTGAATCATAATCGTTTCAAAACTTTGTGGTTGTAGGTTTGGAATTATTCTCTTGGAGTTGGATTTCTCGTAGGTTTGGCTTTACATTTTTGGATTCACTTGAATTTAGCTATCACAAATTTGGCTTTAGTTTTGTTGAAACCAATTGCATTGTTACTATTGTTGCAGTAAAACAAAACAAAGATTCAAGGAGTCATAAGGTTTATTTATTTTTATTTGTGGTTGTTTTATTATTGAGTGGGATGGAAAGTCTCCCAAGTTGAGTCTGTTGGACTTGCTAGGGCTCATTTGGTTTGGAACTTGGCAAGGTTACATTTTCTTAATACTTGCTAGAATCGAAACTAGGGTTTGATTACCTTATCTTGTATCTTTGTGAAGAAAATACATAAATTTAATATTTGATCCTATCTTAATTGACGATTGTATCACGTTTGTTTAAAGAAGAAATTGAACATATGTATTGAAAATCAAATTATAATTAAAATCAGTCAATTCAAATTTCACGAGGAACTCATAAGACAACTAAGCATCTTTGCATTTAACCTCTAATGTGATATTGAGGCTTTTCTGGCTTTATTTCACTATTGAGTCTTTCCACCTGATTTATTTTGCTCATATATTATTTGATTGATTGAAATAGTGATAACATATGGGTAGTTTACTATTGTTTTGAATAAGTTGATAAAAATAAGCGCCTAAGAAAAGAGAACTATCAACATATTTTATATATATTAATATTTAATATATGTATGCTAGTTTAACATAAGTGGAAATAATTTCAACTAAAAATTTACAAATATATGCATGTGAATGGTGAAATTGGTTATATCATTAATATAATCTGAGTTGAAGGTTAAAAGGTCAAATCTTTTCACATTGTTTAAGAATATAGAGGATAAAAAATTAAAAAATCCCTTATAATGTCATCCAAAGAAAATCAATTTAACATAATAATTACATGTAAGAAAAGGCATCCTAATATAGAAAGAAAATGAGGTATAAATTATTTTTATAAAATTTGGATAAATCATGGTTTGCAATTCAATGACATTCACACCTCTCTCTCAATTGATATCTTCTTGAAAACAATTGTAGGCTGCTTGTGCTTGAGTTTAGTTTCCTATGTGTATTTGTATGTTGTTGGAGTGAGCGTATCATAGGTACTACTATGCTAAGAATTCAATCATGGCTATTTAGTAAATAAAAAAATATATATCAAATTTCAATTTTATGATGTCATTTTTTAATGAAAAATTTATCTTGTTTCAAGTAAATTGTGATTTTACAAAGCAAATCGAATTAAATGAATCATTAGTATTTACTGAAAAGATATTTTTATGTTTGTGGTTTGTAGATGAGCTTTCATTTGTCCAGTGAGTCTTTTGGTATACAACTAATAACAAATATAAAATTAGTATGGATATATCTACATAATATGCTTATTAGTTAATCGGCAATAAAGGAAAATATACTAAAACTTAAAACCATAATAATTTAATTGAAGAAAAAAGAAAAAAGATGAGATTATATATAAAATATAAATTAGAAAATTAAATAAATGATTCAATTTAAATAAAAAAATAGATGGTTAAAATACAATAGATTATAATATGTATAACCTATAATTATATATGTTAATATAAATAGATAAAATGATAATAATTTATATATAACATATTAATGTATATAAATATAGATTAAAGAGAACTACAAAATAAAACAAGAAAACAAGTGCCACGTAGTGGCGAGTACTTGCCTTTGTAGTATTCTAATTAGAGATTTGTAGAGTTCAATAAAAATAAATATAAGTTTAATTAATGTGAATAAAATTAAATGTAATTTTTTTTAATTGTTGTATTTTAGTTTTGACTTTTATATTTTGTGTTTTGTTTGATTAATAGGTTGGTTTTTATATGTTTTGGTTATTTGAAAATAAAATAAATTGGAATAAATGTTTATTGTTTGGTTTTTTTTTTTCCAAAAGAATTAAAGTTGAATACATTTGAATATTTATATAATGAAACCATTCATTGAAAGAAGGAAGTAGTTTATGAATTATTTGTACTAGACATAACTATGACTAATAAAGTTGAAGTTATTTGCTAAACATTAAATAATCAAATGATTTATTATTAAAAATAATTTTTAATTGATTCTATTTGATTTTGAATTTGATAATTGAAGTTTTCAAAATATACTATTAATATAATAAATATACTATATTCTAATTTAATATTAATAATATCTAAATTACATTATTATATAAACTAAGTAAATAGGTAATATTATAATATTAATATATTTTAAAATATTTTTATAATTATTAATATAGTGATTTACTATTATATTGATTGTATTAATAGTAATAATATAATAATATTAATATTATAATTAACATAGTAGTTAATTATGATAGTTTATTAATATATATAAATATATATGAAAGGAGAACCTACAACATAAAATAACCTATATTATATATTATATAGATTAATATTACATATAATATAAATTAATATATTATCTACAACTTTTACCTATAATAATATAAGATACAAATAGAAATAGTATATATAAATTCTATAAGAAGAAGAGAACATATATAATCAAATTATACCATAAAATATTAAAAACATAAAAAACATAGATAAAGATATTAGTTTAATGGAAAAAATAATACCTTTTTTTTTAATAGTGTGAATCCAAATCATTCTTTAAAAAAATATTTAAATTTCTTTATCCACCAATAAACACAAAATTTTTAACCAATCAAATGCATAAAAAATAATTTTTATATAATATATATATATCTACAACTTTTACCTATAATAATATAAGATACAAATAGAAATAATATATATAAATTCTATAAGAAGAAGAGAACATATATAATCAAATTATACCATAAAATATTAAAAACATAAAAAACATAGATAAAGATATTAGTTTAATGGAAAAAATAATACATTTTTTTTTTTTTTTTTTTTAATAGTGTGAATCCAAATCTCTATAAAATAGTTAATTGATTTTTGTAAGATTTCCTTTAATAAAAAATAACAATTACATACATAAAAAATTCATTCTTAAAAAAATGTCAAAATAAGTAACATTTATTTACTTTAAAAAGATTTAATGAAATGATTTTATAAAACAAAAAATGAAAAATCATTCTTTAAAAAAATATTTAATTTTTTTTATCGCCAATAAACACAAATTTTTTAACCAATCAAATGCATAAAAAATAATTTTTATATTATACATATATATATATAGGTTATATACATAAATTAGTATTATCTATATTAAAATAGGTTGCATATTATATATAATAAAGACCTATAGATTATCTTATATACCTATATATTATAGGTTATAATTTTTTTGGAGAACCTATATATAAATTAATATAAAAATGTATATGAAAAAAAAATAGTAATGAAAAGAAGAAGGATAGCATATAATAATTAAATTAATCATAAAATATTAAAAACATAGATAAAAAAGATATTAGTCTAATGGAAAGAATAATACAATTTTTATTTATTTATTTTAAAAAGATTTAATAAAATGACTTTATAAAGCAAAAAATGAAAAATCATTCTTTAAAAAAATTGTGTGCTTTGGTTTCCTACCTCAAGCTTTCCCTACAAATGGGTACACATAACTTTTTAACCAATCATATGCACAAGAAATAATTTTTATAATTTGTAAAGTTAAATATTTCACAAGTTGACTTTACAAAATTGAATTTAACTAAAAAAATCCAAAGTCATTACTAGTACTAATAAATAACAAATAAATCAATAATACAAAATTTTATCACAAACAAATTGAACATATAACAAACAAATCATGATCAAAGATAAAAAATCAAAATCACATAGATCAAATAAAAAAACAAAATTAAATAGATTTGATTAAACAAAAATATCAAAACAAAGAGATTTGATCAAACAAAAAATCAAAATAAAGATATTTGATTAAAAATATCAAAATCAAAGACATTTCAACTAACAAAAAAAATCAAAAAGATTTCATGAAACAAAAAAAATTAAAATCAAAGAGATTTCATGAAACAAAAAATCAAAACAAAGATATCAAATCAAAGAGATTTGTTGAAACAAAAAAATCAAAATCAAATAAATAAATCAAATAAGTTAATTAAAAGATCAAATAATTAAATCAAATACACAAATAAATCAAAGAAAATAAATAAATAAATAAATGGTCACAAAGATAAAATTAATAATTATTAATACTAATATTTAAATGTATGTAACTATCTTTTATTATATAAAAGATACTATGCAAGGCAACGCAGGTTGAAGCAGGCTAGATTACTGTAAAAAGCAAGAAAACAAAATTCTCTAGGCCTTCTTTTGACATGACTCTACGCTCTCACAAGAGTAGTTCCAAATGTAAATCTTGATGGGTCTTGCAGAGGGGCTGGCTTTTGGTTGGTTGCAGACTGTCCTTTCTGCACCCTTATTTTCGGTTGTAAAGGGTTTCGGGTCCCTTCAAAACCTATTTTTACTTGTATCAAAAACTATCTTTTATTATATAGACATGCATTATCTTACAATTTACATTATAATGCTTAATACATTATTTATGTAATTTAAAAAAAATAACATTAATATAACATTTTTAAATGATCAAATAAAAAAAAAAATTAAGTAGATTTGATTAAACAAAAATATCAAAACAAAGATATTTGATCAAACAAAAAAAATCAAAATAAAGATATTTGATTAAAAATATCAAATCAAATACATTTCAACTAACAAAAAAAATCAAAAAGATTTCATGAAACAAAAAAATCAAAATCAAAAGAGATTTCATGAAACAAAAAATCAAAACAAAGATATTTGATAAACAAAAAAATCAGAGCAAAGAGATTTGTTGAAACAAAAAAAATCAAAATCAAATAAATAAATCAAATAAGTTAATTCAAAGATCAAATAATTAAATCAAATACACAAATAAATCAAAGAAAAAAGATAAATAAAAAAATGAATATTTAAATGTATGTAACTATCTTATTTTATTATATAGTCATGCATTATCTTACAATTTACATTATAATGATTAATAAATTATTTATATAATTTAAAAAAAAAAAAAAAACATTAATATAACATTTTAAAATGATTATGTTAATACTATAATTAACAAAATTAACATTTAATTACGCGACATGGATATTATGATAGCATCCACAAATGACATGCAAATCCATATCCACTCTTAAATCTTATCTTCTTATCTTCTTATCTTTTGAAAAAAAATGCAATCATTATTGTTAACTTCCTAAAATGAATTTAAAAACAGTTTTTTTTTAAATATTTGGAGTAAAACTTAAATATTATTTTAAATATATTTTAATATTATTTTTAGACACTAAAAAAATGATTACAATTTAAAATAACATTCAATTAAAATTAGGATTAGAGTTTTCATTAGAGCCTCAACAATAACTCTCCACGTATTTTATATATATTATTTACATAATAAAACTTTACATTTATTTTTATTAAATCTAAAATACTATAAAGACAATTGCCAACTTGTCTGTAATGTGATGGAAGTTAAAAATATTCTATCGCGTTCTTAATAAACTATTTAACTCCGGAAATGTCTTGCTATACACGTTTCCTTCCTCTTGTAACTCGTTACTCGTTAAATTAAAACAACGAAGGTGAGCAAGCGTTTCAAATATATTAGCGACGGCGCAGAGCATAGAGTAGATTGTTCCATGCCTGCAAGGTGCACCACCTATAGAGTAGATTCCTCCGTGCGGGTAAGGCACGCTACGCAGTAAAACAGAGGAATTGATAATGGCTGGTTCAAAGTACTATGCAGTGCGCAGGGGCCGATGCGTTGGCATATACGATAACTGGAACGACTGCAAGCGTCAGGTGCCTTTGCTTTTCGCCCCTCTCCTCTTTTCAAACCCTATTTTCTAACAAAGTAGGTAAATTTCAGTTTTTTTCTTTCAAAAAACTATATTCAGTGGGCGCGTACAGCTATGATTGTCAGGCAGAACGATTGAATTCTGTCTGTTAAATTTAAGATGAAGTGAATTGAAGCACATATCATTTCTTATATAGAAGTCCTAATTAACTAATTTCCAAAAGTTTTGCAATTGCTCACTGAATACAATTTTAAGGACAAAAGATAAACTAAACTAGGTCTCTTCGGCAGTTATTAAAGATTGAAAATTTACAATGAATTAGGGAAGTCACTTAAAATCTTCATTTAAGCACATAAACTAAGTTAACTTATTACAGACTAAAAATTTACAACGAATTACGGAAGGCATTTGAAAATGCGTTTTCATTTGAAAGGCCTTGGTTTCGTCATTTTCCATGGAATTCTAGGCTTGAAGACTACGGTCTTCAATGCTCCTGCTGGGGTACTCTACTGGCGAGCTACTGTTCTTACCAGTTCCTTTCCAATTTGGTATTTTTCTTGTTTTCTACCAACAAAGCTTTTCTAACATTCTAGTTTTGAATCCCAGTATTCTTGTAGACTGGAAGCTCATTTTCAGGCTTTCCAAATGTTTTTCTTGCGACAAACTCTAGAGACCTCTTTGGGTGTGTTTCCATGAGGTGAGGTATTTCATCCGTTTTGGCCTGGATATTCAAAATGTACGACTTATCATTATGGACATTTCATTCCTTGCATTTTTATCAAAGTTCTGTGCTGTGTTACCGGGTTCCTTGGTTTACACTAATATCCTACAAACACTTCATAGAGGGACTTAAATTTATAGGTTTACACTAATATCCAATTCTTCTCCAACTTACAAATCAATTGGATGTTGTCACTCCTCTTGTAAAATTTGACATATCCCGATGTTTGACACTAAGATACAATATCAATATTTTTCCAAAGTTTGAGGGGTGAAAATGATCCTAGGATTTGTGGATTATGGGCCAACAATGTAACTTAAAATAGACTTATGTAACAAATTCAGGTGTAACTTGATTTATATCAAATTTATCTTAGATACATGTATGCCTAATATTGCTGTCCTTGATTTTTAATCATGAATGTATAGCTACTCTAATCAAGAAGGATTGAGGAGAAGAAGACCCGTGGATGAAATGATCTACTCTAGATATTAAGTATAGAAGTAAATTTGGTCCACAAGACAAAGTTCATTAGATCAATTTTGTAGGTTACAAGGTAGATCCATGCATTGCCATTGTTTTAATGAGTGTGGGATAGATCATGTGGTATGGAATTGATTGTACATTGTGATCTTGTTCAAAATGAACAAATTACTCTTCATTAGAACAATTGTGGTCCCCTCAATGAAGCTTGATGAATATATCCTACGATAAATAAACCTCAACTAATGGTGCCAATGTTTTTTTTTTTTTCCAAAATTTCTCTTAAGATCTCTTTAAAAATCTGTTATTTTGATTTACAACAAAAATTTGTATGTTCCTAAAGAATTGAGTTGTCTTCATTACATTCTCTCAAAAATATTTTTTTGGTATATCAAAATTTGGTTGAATTTAGACTTAGATTTCTATTATTGTTTCTAGTTCTAACTTGGTATGCTGATAATAATTCACTCTATGATGTTTCAAATATGGTATTATGGGTAAGACCAATATTCTAGATAAATCATTGTAGATTGTTTTGGAATATTCTCATGGACTTTAATGTTATTGGTTGGCTTTTAAGAGACTGACAATCCTAGGTCAAGATGATATCTGCACTTATTTCTTGAAATTTGAAAGTAAGATAATCTTAATCCATCTTTGTATCTTAGTTATGCCTAAGTTTTTGGGACAATTAGTGATGGCAACATGTGGATTTTTATTTGAGAAATGAAAGTCAAGCTATATTGTTGGATTTTGTCATTACATATGTTGAGTTGTTATGATTGATTGTTCCTTCATTGGGACTCTTATGAGATTAGTTGTTGGATTCTTTGTGTGCATGGAGTAGTAAATCCGTCTGCCATGACTTCTTTGAAGCCTTCAAAAATTTCTGTTTCTAATTTCATTCTTGTCACAAGACTTTCGTCGATGAAGTTGTGAGTGGCGCCACTAGCCACTAGGACTGTCACTTTTTGTCCTTTTAGAACACTACGAATTCTAAAAGGGTAGTATTTGGTTGCTCTCGAAAGTGTGGCTAATGTACCCTTGCATTTTCTTCATCCTCTTGTTTCCTTTTCTTCCTTTGGATTTCATATTCTTCTTCATTTATCTCCCCATCTGATACTGCTTCTAAGTTGTGTGCTCTTCCTCTCCTTGTGCACCTATGTCTCGATTCCCATTTCTCCTTGCACTCAAAACATAGTCCCCTTCTTCAGAGTTTTGTCCTTTCTTTCCATGTTGTGTGTGATTGAGAAGGTAATGAATTTTGTTGCAGCGTCTTTTGTAGGGGGGTTGGTTTGTGATCTTGAAGGTATGCTCTTGGATTGGCTCTTTTCCTTTGTTGATGTGGTTTCCAACCTTAGGGCCTTTTGAATTGCATCTTGAAGAGATGTGGGGTCAAAAGCACTTACTAAATCACGAATTGACTCTGATAATCCTTCATTAAATAGGTATGTTAGCCTTTTCTTCGTAATCCTAGGTACCATGATTGAGACCTTTTGAAATTCTGTTATATAGTCTTCTACGGATCCTCGCCGTTTTAATTGTGTTAGTTCTTTAAAGTGTCTTTCAAGGTGTTTTTGGTCAAATTGGTCCGTAAGCTTTTGCATAAATTCATCATAGGTTGTTATGTTTTGGTGTCCTTGAGTAATCAAACCATGGTGCCATGAGTCATGTGCAACCCCTTCCAAATGTAATATGGCAAATTTGATGGCATCTTCTTCGGTCAAGGGATTGAGAGATAAATATGTTTCCAATTTTTGGATCCATGAATGGGCGGCAACTTTTCCTGACCCATCAAAGTTGGGGAGAGTCATTTTACTCACTTTTTGACGTAAATCTTTATTAGGTTGTTCCCTTTCTCTTCTAGGGTTACTTCTTGTTCCAACCTCACAATACTCTTTAAATGGAATATTCCTCCTAATTTTAGGGTCAAGTCTTGAGTAAGCTGCTGCATACTTGTCTAAGTTATTGTTTGATGTATTGATTTCTTCTTCCTCTCTTGATGTTCCCTCTCTAGGTAAGAAAGATGGTCTAGTTCCCCTTGGTGTTGACCCTAGTGGAGCTCTATTGTCATTTTCCGAATGGTTAGAAGTGGCATCTCTCCCATTAGTTTGGTTGGGTCTAAGAGTGTTATTTGTGTTGTTCATATTTTGATGGGTTTGTAGCAGTAATTGGGTTGTCTTCTCATTTTGCTCCATGAAAGCCCTCAACTCATTTCCCAATTGTTCACCCATTTTATTACTTTGAATAGAGTTGTTACTTGCTGAAAGTTGTCTTCTTTCCCTTTCCAACACCCTTTGAGCCCTTTGGCTTAGTTACATCAACTATCTTTCGTCCCATAGGCTGGAAAGAACAATGCTTTGGTACCAATTGTAATGTCCCCTTTGGAGATATTCCTAGTTTCTTCCCTAAAACCACAATTGTTATTATAATAAGAGATGTAGTACATTGAAGAGTATAAATTTACCAATTGAAATGCCCTTTATAAGGTAAATCCCAATTTAGGTCCTGCACACAATATTAGTCACTTGAAATCGATGTTAATCATAAGCCATGATAGCATCTATTCTTACTAACATTAGTAGGCATAATGATATCATATAAACATTATTCATATTGAAATCCAATTAAAGCAATAGCCATTCCAAATTATATTCCTATAATAGTCTCATGAGGAATTCGTTTAAAACGTTTGCAAACCGCAATCTCAAGGTTGGTCACCCTTGTATTGTGAGAGCATGGAAGGTGGGTCGCCCTTCCATCCCTCAGTTCACCTTGGAGGCTGACCGTCCTCCTTGATCAAGCCCAAAAGCACGAAAGGATTTCTGGTCCATTCCATCCCCCAGCCCAAGAGCATGGAAGGTTGGTCATCCATTCCATCTTTGGGTGGCATACTTGATAAGAGCATGAAGGCTGGTCGTCCTTCATTTCTCGTGAACCCGGGAGGCTGGCTGTCCTTCCTATTTGGAATCCGTTTCTCCTAAATTCAAAATGGATTATCATATGAATCTATTATTTATGTATTTATAACAAAGGAAGCATTGAGATTACTCACAATGATCAATAATTTCTGGAAGTATCACTATGGCATATCACATATATATAGGTCTATAATTCTACTTATTTCTCAGATTTATCTTTTAATAAAAATTGCTGCTAATATTAATTCTTGTTCTGATTTCTGATTCTCCTTCACTTCCTGCCTTTCACAAATGATTCAACCTCCTTTAGATATCCTTCATGGAGGGGGGTTGAATAGTCACATCTTTTCATTAACATCCTTACCTTGGTAAGGGATACATCCCTTCATAACCAAGCGCTGCCTTAAAACCTTTTTATTGTTAATTATATGCTTTGTAGAGTTGCCGCCCATGACATTCTTTTGTCTAATATTAATTGACCCTTTTGTTAATTTAATTCCCTAGCCTAGGATACAGGTGGCAATCTGATTTTTTTAATCAAGGTTGTGATCTTTAGTTTGACTGGGCATGACAATGATTCATCTTGCTTTCCTCATTTGAAAGCATCATGATTAAACCTACAAATAAACACACAATGGACAACACCTCCTCTAGTTGATTGAACTTTATATATTAAGAGAAAGAATTAGACTGCTTCTGATACATACAATGATTATAGGTTTCTTACAAACCCTATAAATTGCTTTAGATGACAACCTAGTTAGTAGATTGATTGTCAACATGCTTAAAGCGTATACTCACTAGCATTTCTGTCCTAAGGGATATACACATACTCTTTTCAATATAAACAAATGACATCTTATAGTACCGAGAAATTGATCACTAAAATGAATAGCTAACATCTTTCCTATTAGGAATTCGTGTTATTACACCATAATGTATAGGTTATAGTACACTTGATGCTTTGTGTTATAGTTTGATTATATTAAATCATAGTTAGGTTAATTATGTTAGATAGGTTTAAAGTACTGAAACTATTATATTAGCTTGGTTTGTTGGGTTATTATTCAATCATAGGATGTTGTTGGGTGATTTGTTATGACATCCACATATATAGAATTGTTAAGAAATTGTTTTTTTAATAGATATTTTAGCTGGAGTTCTATTGGGGTCCTATCCTTGAAAGAAACAAAGTTTGCTGCTTACAATATCATCATTGATTGACTTACAAAACTGGAACTCTAAATTGCTTGCAACAAAATACTAATCGATCAAAAGTATACCTACCACACTCCTACCACACTCCCTATCTTGATGCACATAAAATGACGAAAACATGCAATCAATTGAGCATTACATACAACTTCTCCTCTTTTTAATATGATATCTTAAGATCTTTTGAGAGGTAGATTTGTTCTAAATTAGCTTTCCTATTGGCTACCGTAGTTCAACATCCGTTCTTTGGAGAAACCTTGTCCATCACCTCCTCCTCTTCTTCCTCTACTCCTTCCTCCAAAGCGAATCCTCTTTTGAAGAAAAATAAATAAAATCTTGTAGACTCACAAAATAATTTTGAACATGCAGCATTGTTTACGGAGGAGACAACTAGAAGCTTCAACACATCCTCCCACTGTAAATCCGAGCACTTTGAAAATTTCTATTTAAATATTTAGCAAGTCACATATTCCTCATAACTAAAACTTTTGTGCTTCCTCCAACTTCCCCAAATAATGTACTACTTCATTCATTTCTTTCTGTCCACCTTCCTTTCACCCTGCATCTACTTTTCCTAGAGACTCTTGCTTACCAGAAGGGGGAGTCCTCCATAGAGCAGCCTACCAACTAATGTTGTTGAGTTGCATTCAACCAACAAGATGTCTTGCCCACTTTACATTTTCTTTTTGGGCGTGACATAAACAAGTTACCAACTCCATGATATTTCCAACATATGAATGCTTGCTTTTTTGTAATGTCTTAAACTATTTTTTTTTTTTGTTTGATTTTTACAGTTTTATAGTGAAAATGCATTTAACTCTCACACTTTCTCATCATTGAGATCCCAAGTTGGGCAAGGTGAGAAAATACAGTGATTGAGATATAAATGCTTATAACTCTATCTTGTTAGCAATAGGCTGCACAACTGTACAATGCATGCAATATTTGGAAATGAAATTGATATATTAATGTCATGGCGGCTGAAACCTAGAAAATAGGGGTGCTCTTCTAAATCTTTTGGGAGATGGAGCACTAGACCTATTTCACTTAGTTTCACTCAAGGAAACCCTAGAGATCTCAATCCAAGGATGGAATGAAGGAAAGAGATTTGCTAAAGGTTGTTCTAGGGTATGATTAAAGACTAAAAAGGGGTTCACCACCAAGCTAGGGCTTGGAAAGACAAGTAACATGCAAGACCTAATCTCAAAACCTAATGAGGTATAAAGCTTCACTAAATGACCTAGAAATGAATGCAAAACATAATAGAAAACTGGAGAAGCAAAGAGGGGCACCTCGAAGCTTGTAGCAACTTGAATGAAGACTTGAAATGTTGAAAAAGCTGAATTTAATGCACATTGGGACTCATACGCTAGGCTGGGCGATTTAGTCCCAGATTAGGGTTTCTGGGCAGGAACATAAATCTAACAGAGACAAGTCTGGAACACCTGAAAACTGGAAAGTCCACTATACTGGGACTCATACGCTAGAAGTGGCGTATCAGTCCTGCTTGGCCTTTTTAGAAAGTCAAAGTCTGAATCTGCTCTTCAACTTTTGCTCCGTCTTCTCAACTTGATTTTTGGATTTGAATTGCTGAATTTTGCTCTATAAATGCCTTTTAACGATCTCCTAAACAAGGTGACAACTTTGCAACTTTGACCACTTCTTTCCAATCTTGCTCTTCAATGTGCCTTCAACCTAGATCTGCATAGGGGGAAAAATGTTGTTTTGTTAGTAGAAAAGGGTTTGCCTTGGTCAAACCCTATTTTGGTAATCAAACCTTGAAATGAAATGAAATGGAAAGGAGAGGAGGAATGATGAATAAACAAAATGATATGTTGCAACTCACCAAACCCTAGGAATAAAGTGCTGCAAACATGTATGAAATGGCTCCAAAGGATGTAGATCTTGACTCTTGCTTGAATGATATGGATCTTGACTTGAACACTTGCTTGAATCATGAAACCCTACATCACAAATGTTAGCTCAAAAATAAACATGATGCATGATGACTTTGACATAATGCTTGATACTTGAATAATGCTTTAAAACACTTGATAATCAACTCTTGAATGCTCTTGAATGCTCTTGTAAACTCAATTTGCTCTAATGCATGAATACTCAAGTTGCTAGGTGAAAAATGAGTGGAATAACCTTGTATTTATACTTGTTTATGCCAAATTCCTCAAAATTACAACACTACAAGCTGACATCAGATCTAGGAGAATAAAATCCCGCTAAGAATTTGAATTTAATTTATATTTAAGCCACACAAGACTCATATGCCAAAAGAGGCGTATGAGTCCCATTAGGCTAGGCTTTGGGACACATTTTTCAAGAAATGGTTAGATGAATGTGAAATCCAGATTGGGCCCCGAAACTTAGGTGGGACCCATACACCCAAGGTGGCGTATGAGTCCTAGATCACTAAATCTGGGCCATACAATCCAAAAACATTAATTTATGATTGGTCATTGCAAATGTGTTGGGATTATCCTCAGAAAGATGCATTGATTAAGGCTTGTGGTTGCAAAATAAGGCCAAATAAGGCATAAAGAAGCCCCATTAATTAATAAAACCCTAGATTAGTGTGAAAGTGTGAGAAAACACTTTACAACACCCTAAATAAGGCACAATTAAGTTCATTTAGTTTACAAGGGCCCAAACAAGTGTGAAAATGTAAAGGGATACATTTTTCTACACTACTTTTAGCCCCCACTTTAGTGAGAGGAGGAACTTGTTTCAAACTCACACTAATGTAGACAAACCGTATCAAGAGGGGTTCTAATGTACCAATGCCAATAAGATAGGATGACAATGACCAAGAGGGTTGCACAAGCCCCCAGGATCAAGATCCTATGGCAAACCAACATAGGCACAAAAGAGCACACATGAAAAGGATATAAAGAGCAAGAACAATGTACAAGCATGCATTGCCAAAGACATAAAGAAAAGCAAAATAAAACAAAAAAAAGGGGTGAATCAAGCTTCGACCGTTTGTTCCACATGTTGTGGATTAGATCTAAACTTTTTGTCCAAAAAATGCACGCTCACTTTGAGGCAACGAAACTTCAGGCTATCCGCTGGTTGAGTATCCAAAGAGGTGAGACACATACGCATGCGGCTGGCATGCGCTCACACACACAAGCAAGTGGCAATGGGAAAGTCACGCCTAAGTTCGGCTTCCTGTTCAACCAGACCAAAGCTATAACTCTTGATAACTTTGATAAGGTGCCACACAACAATGAACTTCGAGCTTTATGAGGCAAGCAAAGCTTCGTATGCTTGATACTCATGAACAAACAAGATGGCACCACATGCATGCAAAGTGTGTTATGCAAGGTGGCCATATAACTGAAATTATAATGTAAGGTGCATTCAAAAGAGTTTTGCTTAGTTCATGTAAGGTCTTAGCTTAGGGGACATTGTGCCTAATGTCTCCAAGAGAGGACCAATCGAAGAATAGAAGATTCACAACTTAGAGGATGCAGTGTGTCGCATCAAGCCACTAAGAGGAATATAATATGCTAAGAGAGATCACGCTCTTCAAGGACATCTCATCCAATGTCACCACAAAGTGACACATCGCATGAAGTAAGAAGACTACACAATGCAGCATGAAATGCAAGAGAATAATGCCAATGTATGTCCCCACTTTAAAGAAATTGCTAAACACCATGCTGTGAGCAATTACTTTAAAGTAGCAAATGATAAATGCTAACAATAAAGAGGACATGAGAGCTTATTTGGAAAGCCCTATGCCAAGTCATATGTTTCCAAATAAAGCTACGTCATGAAAAGGGGTTGCCCCCAAAATGAAATCCCAAAATCACATAAGGGATCCATGGATTTAGGGTCAATATGTCTTTGCTACAATGTTTTTAGAGAGCTAAGAACTATCATCATTTCCTAAATACTCATGGAATAGGAAGAATGACACAACAAAGAGTGAACACAAAGAAAAAGCCTTTCGGGTCAACATGGAAGAGACCTAAATGTCTCGACGCCTTGTGTCATCCCCAAAAGGAAAACACAAGACAAATGAAAAGATAAAGGAAAAGCTTTTGGGTTTTGGGTCAACATGGAAGAGACATGAATGTCTTGACGCCTTGTGTCATCCCCAAAAGGAAAACGCAAGAAAAAGAAAAAGATGAAGAAAAAGCTTTACGACATAGAGAAGAATGTAGGTACAAATACAGGAATGTCACAAAGAGAGAGAGAGAGAGACATCAAACAAAACAACATGAGGGATCACATTAGGCACATGCAATCACACAAAAGAAAAAGAAACAATGCAAAAGACTAGTAAGGCGCATGCGAATCAACCTATTAGCAAGTCGTCCACATCCCAATCGTGTTCATCGTATATAAAAGGCGGACAACTAGCCAAAGGGACAATAGCAAGTGCCGAACTAGGGTCATCACCATGTTCAACACTCTTCTTAGGAGAATTATCGTTTAAGCTCATAGAAGAGGAAAACAATGTATTCAATTCATTATGCACCTCCTTGTCAATTTTAACAACCTTATCATCATCATCCAAATTAATCACAACAAGAGGTCGAATGATAATGTTTAAAGAGGGATTTGGCTTTTGTTGTAGTATAGTATCTTTTTGTTTCGGCAAAGGGGGAGGCTCAGTGTTTATTGCTTCAGTCAAGTTTGGGTTTTGATTTTCTTTGTTGTTTTCTTCATTTAACCTTGATCAAGGGCACGACGTCTATGCCTACGCTCTCTAGCATTTTTGTTTCTTTTAGTTCGATTTTCAAGTTGCGTTTGTGTAGGAATGGATTTATCAACCGTAGGTTTCTTTTCTTCCCTAAGGGGAGGAACGAAAGGAACCATGGAAGGTTGTTCAACCACTTTCTCTTTAGGTTTGTAAACTTGTTTTATTTTAGGATGCATGATAGGAGTGTTTTCGTTGTCTCTTGGTCTTGTTGTGACCTTTTCACACATCACCCCATTAAAAATGGGGACCCCCTAATTTTTGCTCCGTTCGGGTCTTTTGGCTTTTGGGTTTTAAGTTGTCTCTCTCTGTCTCTTCTATCTTTCCGGGGATGTGCTCGTCTGAATTGAAATTTTGGCTAAGTCTGAGAAATTAGGGTTTGCTTTCTTCATGCCAGTTTGAGGTTAATTTGAGTTGGCTAACTGAATTCTGACTGTTACATCACGTTTAGAACACTTCAAGCAATCTGCCTGCGAATTTTGAGCTGAATCTGACAACTTGCTATTTTTAGCAGTCCTGAGTTTGGGCTAATTTCAGGGTTTGCATGTATACTTTTTCAATGCATGTCTGGAGAATCTTCCTAGGTTTTTCAAGACCTTCGCGATGATATAACATGCAAGATGAGATGATGACTTTCAAAAGTCTTGACTTCGGAGGCTAATTTCAGGGTTTGCATGTTGGAATTTTTAATGCATGTTTGAACATTCTTTGTGGGTTTTTCAGGAGCTTCGCAGTGATGTAACATGCAAACCAGGATTTAGGCCTTTTAACAGTGATGCCTTCGAAAACAAATTTTAGGGTTTCCATGCAAGATTTCTCAGTGCATGTCAGCATATTCTTTATGGGTTTTTCGAGAGCTACGCAACGAGATAACATGTAAGTAGAGTTGATCACTTTTCAGGAACTTGCTATTTTTAGCCAGTACTCGCATGTTGACTGATTTTCTGGGTTTTTTTGGGTTTTTGAGATCTCTCGGCCAGTGTGACATGCAAATTCATCCGGCAAGTGGTTGGTCACTTTTTTTAGGCACTTACTATTTTTAGCAGGACCACTCCAGCAGTCACCCAACACTTTAGAATCATGAACAGAGCGGCATGCAACAAAAATGGAGTCAAACGGAGGTCATTTGAGGCCCATGCAACTCAGATTAGGGTTTCCAGCTTCGAGACTCAAAATGAGGGGTAAAACACCACTATATCTGAAAATGAATGTATCCCATTGCAATCAATACCTTTCAAGCTATCCACCAGTAAAATTTGAGTATGATTTGACCACTTACTATTTATAGTAATTCACCTCCAGAAACAGGGCTATAAATAGCAAGTCAGCAGCAGGCACTAGTGTGAGCAAGTCAAGCAAGTGACGAGGACCCCATGGAACAAATTCCAAGTCAAATAGAGTTGCAAAAGTTCGAAAATCAGACACTTACTATTTTTAGCAGGTCCATGCAGAAGAATTAGGGTTTCCTAAAAGATAGGGCGAAACGCGAGAGTCTTCGAAAAATGATGAACCCTATCATGATCAACATTCTTCAGGGAGTCTACTCATGAAATTTGAGCTCATTCCGAACATTTACTATTTTTAGCAAGTCGCCAAAAATGGCAGGTGCATGCAAACATCAGGTGCTAGCAAGCTGATCTCATCACGAAAGTCAAGTTGAGCAAAAGATCAGGTCTTCAAAAGTGAAAAATCATTGAAAATCACAAATACTTCGAAACTTTCTAAAAATAGCAAGCGAGGACAAGCCGAGGAGAAAGATTGAATTTCCTCAGTCATGAACAATCAGAAGCACCACCTTTCAAATCCGCCCTAAGTCAGAGAAGAGGCTTAAAAATCTGCTAAGTGTAGGAAAATAAAAGCTCACCTAGTGAAATGCACCCTACCTTGAGAGTCCATGGGTTGAAATCTTCCAAGTGATTGAAATTTGAAGTAGCCTACCCCAAATGCGCCTTAAGAAGCAAGAGGAGGTTTAAAATTTTCTAAGGTAACAAAAATGGAAGTCCATTGTAATGTCCCCTCCTTAGTCAACATCAGGGGACTAGGGGTTAGCTCATCACTTGACCCTCGTGAGCTAGCAGTGTGTTTAGAGGGTCCATCTGGATTGTTTCCCCAACATTTGGGACATTTCACATGGCAGTGGTTTCAGTGGGTTCAGGTTCTAGCATCTATTTTGTTCACTGGCTCAGTTTTTAGACACTTACTATTTATAGTAAGTGATATTTATGGACATGCTATTTTTGGCAGGGCACCTGGACTCCTGACTTTGGCAGTGTCATGAGTGGCACGATTATTCATGGCATAATTAATAAGTTATTAATGAGGGAAGAGGTATTAATGACATTATAATAATAATAAGTTATATTATAAAGTTATTTATTAACTTTATAAAAAGTGGGCCACTTAAAGTACATGAAGCAATTACCCTCATTAAGTGATTTAATATTATTTTATTGTGCCAAAGTCAAACTATTACTTAAAAGTGAAGTTTATATCATTTTTAATGACTAAAAAGGGGCCACTTGAGAAAATCGAATTTTTTAGTGAGATTATATAAGCACTCAAGGCAAAGTCGACTTCACTTGGCTGATTATTTGACATTTGCTTTGGAGTTTTCTCACCTGAAGCTGGGGTTTTAGACTGTGACCACCATTGGAGAACGTCAAATCTTCAATTGGGAGCTGATTTGAGGTGCTGAGAGAATCACTGAATTTTGGCATTTGAGAGACTTCATCCAGGAGTCTCCATTGAGCAGATTTGAAGGACATTTCATGTGTCTATCAGAAGATTTTTATATCAGATTTAAAGACTGATCTACAACAGCATACAGCAGAAAAAATAACAGTCATTTGGTGATACAATAGCAGAGTATGTGAAGCATTTAACGCTGTGAGGAAGCCATACGGCTTGAGAAGGAAGAAACACCATCACCTTGAAGAAAACGCCTCATCTCACAAGTTGTCTTCAATAGTTCATGGTACGGCTGGGTTGGATAATCAATTTGCAAACAAAAGCTGGGGAAAGAGTGTGATTTGCTGCATCAGAATTGGATCAAGGGTTTCCTAGGCGTCTATCAGGTTCTTCTAATAATTTTGTATATATAATTCTTGCATGCCATAGAATTAATGATCATGTGTATGTAAAAGTGTGTTAGTGCTGTTAGAAGTAATAAAGAACCATTATTTTGCATTTGCATGCAAATATCTATTTGCTGTTCAAGTTTTTAGTTATATTAGCATTTACCTTTCAAGGCATTGCATTCCCAAAAACACAAAAAAATAAAAAACGATCAAAACAAAACAATACATCAGATCAGAAAAATAATTATCAGCAAAAGTGAAATCAAATTGGGGTTTAAGCCATCCGGGCTTTACTACAGTGGTATCAGAGCAGTGGTCTTGCCAGCCTATTGGGTTTGTTTGCACATGAGATCACAAGAAGTGGGGCCACCTAGGTATTATACCGGGCAAAGAAAGGCCGAACAGCAGGGTAAACAGGTAGAAGAACAGGTTCAATAGGTATTCATGGAGGAAAGAAGAGAAGGTAGTACTCCTAGGTTTGCTAGACATGATGAAGAACATGAAGCAAAGAATATTTTTAGAGGAATAGAGGCAGGACAGCATCAGATAGCAGCACAGCAACAACATATAGCTAATGCTTTGCAACAATTAACATTAGCCATACAACAGATTGGTCAACCAAGAAGACATCAACAGGAACAAGAAGATCATGGAAGTGTAATGGCTACACCAAGGGGGAGAAGAGCATCTACTCTTACATTTGATAGGCCAACACGTCCCACATTTCTACCAAATGAACTAGTTACACCACGGTTGGAAGAGGAACACGAGCCACAATTTATAGATAATGTTATGGCTATTCATGATGAGTGGAATTTGTTGCCATCGAAAGTCAAACAACACATGTGTTTTGATAGATATGTGAGCCAAAAAAGGGAGCACTTAAGAATGAGATTTGATAGGAGATCTTACCCTCAAAACAGGGAACTTGAACATGCAACCAGCAAACTAACTATGCCTTATTTTAATGGAAGTGGTAAGGTTTTAGCTCGTTCTTGGATCAGCAAATTGGACACATTCTTATCATTACGTCGTATGTCTGAAATTGATGTAATTAAGTTTGCTTCCTTGCACTTGGATGGTATTGCACATGATTGGTGGCACCATGGCATGGTGACACTACAACATAATAGAATCACCACATATCAAGAGTTTGTTGATAGATTGGTAGAAAGATTTGATAGAAAGGATCCAAAATCCTATTTTAGAGATCTTGCATAGCTGAAACAAGTTGGCAGTTTGGAATCATATATTAGTGAATTTCAAAAACTATCAGTTATGGTCATGGGAATTTCTGAGAGAAGGCTGATCATACTCTTCATGGAGGGATTATTTGAGCCAATGAGAGGGTGGATTAAAGCATTTGATCCACCAACATTGCAAGAAGCCATGAGAAAGGCAAGGAGCATGGAACCGTCTACCTCACGAAGCAAATTTGTGCCTAAACCATCCTCTTCAAGTGACCAAAAGATTGTTCCAAAGAAATCAGAAAATTCTGATCCAAAAAAGAAATTTGCAGCATCATTGGATAGAGATACCTACAATGATTTGAGGAAGAGAAAGCTTTGCTTTTGGTGCAAAGGATCTCACAATGATAAGCACGAATGCCCCTTGAGACCCAAGGGTAATGCAAAGCAAATGGAATGGTTTTATGAAGGAGAAGACGTGACTGATTGGGATGACCAGCAAGCTGCTTATGGTGATGAAGAGGCTGAAAACTCAGAAAAAGAAGAGGGAAATGAAGAGGAGCAGCCAATTAAAGATGCCTACATCACTAGCATGAAAAAAGAAGGTTCATTTAGGATGAGAGGTATCTTAGCAGGACAAAAGGTGATCTCTCTATTGGATACATGGGCTACTCATAACTTTATAGATGCACGATTTGTGGAGAGACGTGGTATTCAGACACAGGAATTTGAAGGAATTAGGGTAAAGGTTGCTGATGGCTACACATTGAAGTGTGAAAGAATGGTTTCGGATCTGCCTATGCGTCTCAACAACTTCAAGTTTAAGGCTGATTTCTATGTTGTCAACATGGGGGATACTAATGTTGTACTTGGTATGCGTTGGCTACATGCTATTGGGGAGTTTACTCTTAATCTCAGGGACATGGAGATGAAATTTCAGATTGATGGTAAAACTCACGTACTCAAAGCCATTAAGGACAACAACTTGAAGGTAATTTCTTACAGGAGGATGGAGAGATTAGTTCGTCATGATATGGTAGATTGGGCGAGAGAGTTTGTTGTGATGCCTACGCATGATGAACAACAAAAACCTTCATACCATCCGGACATACAAGAACTTAGGATGAAACACTCCAAAGTGTTTAGTGACATACCTCTTGGCAGGCCACTAGATAGGGGTATTGAGCATGTCATTAAGTTAGAGGAGGGCACTAAGTCCGCTATGATCACCCCTACCATCATCCCAAGAGATTGAAGGATGAGATAGAAAAAACAATTAAGGAGTTATTGGCTATGGGGCACATACGGCCTAGAAAGTCTCCCTTTGCATCTTCCGTGGTATTGGTGAAAAAGAAAGATGGTTCTCTACGCATGTGTATCGACTACCGCCAGTTGAACAAGAGAACAATTAAAAACAGGTATCTGATCCCACGCATAGATGAGCTGATTGATGAGCTCCATGGCGCATGTTTCTTCTTGAAGATTGACTTGAGGTTCAGATACCATCAGATTAGGGTCAGGGAGTAGGACATCGAGAAGACTGTTTTTCGTTGTCATTGCGGACATTATGAGTTTCTGGTTATGCCATTTGGCTTAACCAATGCACCTGCTACTTTCCAGTCTACAATGAACAGAGTTTTCCAGCCACAGCTGAGGAGATATGTATTAGTCTTCTTTGATGATATTTTGGTTTACAACCGGACATGGGAGGAGTATCTGGCTCATTTAGATATAGTATTAGGCATACTAGGCAGGGAGTCCTTGTATGCCAAGGAGTCCAAGTGTGCCTTGGGGATGACAGAGTTGTTATATTTGGGGCATATTATCAGTGCAAATGGGGTACGCATGGATCTAGATAAGATTCGTGCTATTGTGGATTGGCCAGTTCTAGAGAATTTGACTCAGCTTAGAGGGTTTCTTGGATTGTGTGCCTTCTATCACCGTTTTGTCAGAGGATTTTCGCGTCATGCAGCGCCACTCATAGATCTGACATGGAAGGGGGCTTTCATATGGACTCCTTAGGCACAGGAGTGCTTCGAGAAGTTCAAGACTTTGATGACATCGTGTCTAGTCCTGGCACTTCTTGATTTCACTAGGTCATTTGAGTTACATTGCGATGCTTCTGGAGAGGGCATTGGTGCCGTGCTTATGCAAGATAAGCACCCCATAGCTTTCGAGAGCAGGAAGCTAAGAGGGCCAGAGTTGAGTTACAACATTTACGACAAGGAGATGTTAGCATCATGCATGCGTTGGCTAAGTTCAGACAGTATCTAGTGGGCAGTCGGTTTACTGTGAAAACTGATCATAATAGTCTGAGGCATTTCCTTGGTCAGAAGGATTTGAATGAGCAGCAATAGAAATGGATCAGCAAAATTTAGTCTTACGATTTTGACATTTCATATGTCAAGGGCACTCAGAATGTAGTAGCTGATGCATTGTCACGTCGCCCCCACTTGAGCTCTATGGCCGAGATCTCAGAGGACTGGAGGCATCTGATTATAGCTGAGTACGCCAAGAACCCTTGGGCTTTTGGCTTCATTGAGGGGACCATCCAGGACAGCAAATACACTCTTGTAAATGAGCTTATCCTTTACAAGGAGAGGATATATTTGGTCCTAGGATCTGATGTGAAGAACAAAGTATTGAGAACCTTTCACGATTCACCATTAGCTAGGCATCCCGGATATTATAAGACTTATAGATAGGTTCGAGAGAGGTTTACATGGAAAGGTCTCAAGACTGATGTTCTTCGTCATGTTAGAGAGTGCACTGTTTGTCAGTAGAACAAATAGGAGCACACATTTCTAGCAGGATTGCTTTAGCCACTCCCCATTCCCGAGAGGAAATGGGAATGCATATCGATGGATTTCATTTCAGGCTTGCCAAAAGCCCAGGGCAGGGATTGTTTATATGTGGTGGTTGACCGTTTGACGAAATATGCTCATTTCTTTCCGATTACCACTACATACTCAGCGACACAGGTGACAGATCTTTTCTTCCGTGAGGTGTTCAGACTATATGGTTTGCCTCAGAGCATAGTCAGCGACAAAGATTGCCGGTTCATGAGCCACTTTTGGCAGGAGTTGTTTCGATTATGTGGGACCGAGTTGACTCCGAGTACCAGTTACCACCCTCAGACCGACGAACATATTGAAATAGTGAATAAATGGGTGGAAGGATACCTACGGAATTATGTGACAGCATAGTAGGGAGCTTGGGTTAGGTGGATTTACTTGTGTGAGTACTGCTATAATTCCACCTACCACATGACCATACAGATGTCATCGTTTTGAGCCTTGTATGGATATGATGCACCCAGTTTCTTGGATTTGTTGCTCAGTGATAGCAGGGTACCCCGTGCTGGTGATCTTTTGCAGGAGCATCAGGACATTATGCGAGCACTCCAAGAAAATATATAGAAGACTCAAAATCAGCAAAAACAATATGCTGATCAGAGGCGGGTGGGGTGTTCATTTGAGATTGGTGACATGGTATACCTTATGTTGCAGACCTACAGACAGTCTACACTCAGGAGGAGTGGGGCAAAGAAGCTGCAGCCATGGTATTATGGGCCATTCAGGGTGATTCAGAGAGTTGGCGCGGTGGCATATGAGCTTGAGCTACCGACAGGCAGTAGAGTACATAACGTCTTTCATGTATCACGCCTAAAGAAGGCGTTGGGACATCATATGATTCCTTCTACTACACTTCCACCCCTTGATGATGAGGGCAGATTGGTTTTGGTTCCTGAGGCTATCCTAGAGACGAGAGAGAGACATCTTCGGCTTAGAGTCATCAGAGAATATTTGGTCAAGTGGAAGGATTTGCCGGTTGAGGATGCTACGTGGGAGCATGAGGATATTTTGCAGCATCTAGCTATGCGATTGCTTGAGTACAAACAATCTTGGGGAGGGTGGACTGTAATGTCCCCTCCTTAGTCAACATCAGGTGGCCAGGGGTTAGCTCATCACTTGACCCTCGTGAGCTAGTAGTGTGTTTAGAGGGTCCATTTGGATTGTTTCCTCGACATTTGGTACATTTCACATGGCAGTGGTTTCAGTGGGTTCAGGTTCTAGCATCTATTTTGTTCACTGGCTCAGTTTTTGGACACTTACTATTTATAGTAAGTGATATTTATGGACATGCTATTTTTGTCAGGGCACCTGGACTCCCGACTTTGGCAGTGTCATGAGTGGCACAATTATTCATGGCATAATTAATAAGTTATTAATGAGGGAAGAGGTATTAATGACATTATAATAATAATAAGTTATATTATAAAGTTATTTATTAACTTTATAAAAAGGGGGCCACTTAAAGTACATGAAGCAATTACCCTCATTAAGTGATTTAATATTATTTTATTGTGCCAAAGTCAAACTATTACTTAAAAGTGAAGTTTATATCATTTTTAATGACTAAAAAGGGGCCACTTGAGAAAATCGAATTGTTTAGTGAGAGTATATAAGCACTCAAGGCAAAGTCGACTTCACTTGGCTGATTATTTGACATTTGCTTTGGAGTTTTCTCACCTGAAGCTGGGGTTTTAGACTGTGACCACCATTGGAGAACGTCAAATCTTCAATTGGGAGCTGATTTGAGGTGCTAAGAGAATCACCGAATTTTGGCATTTGAGAGACTTCATCCAGGAGTCTCCATTGAGCAGATTTGAAGGACATTTCATGTGTTTATCAGAAGATTTTTATATCAGATTTAAAGACTGATCTACAACAGCATACAACAGAAAAAAGAAGAGTCATTTGGTGACACAATAGCGGAGTATGTGAAGCATTTAATGCTGTGAGGAAGCCGTACGGCCTGGGAAGGAAGAAACGCCATCACCTTGAAGAAAACACCTCATCTCACAAGCTGTCTTCAATAGTTCATGGTACGGTTGGGTTGGATAATCAGTTTGCAAACAAAAGAAGCTGGGGAAAGAGTGTGATTTGCTGCATCAGAATTGGATCAAGGGTTTCCTAGGCGTCTATCAGGTTCTAATAATAATTTTGTATATATAATTCTTGCATGCCATAGAATTAATGATCACGTGTATATAAAAGTGTGATAGTGCTGTTAGAAGTAATAAAGAACCGTTATTTTGCATTTGCATGCAAATATCTATTTGCTGTTCAAGTTTTTAGTTATATCAACATTTACCTTTCAAGGCATTGCATTCCCAAAAACACAAAAAAATAAAAAAACAATCAAAACAAAACAATACATCAGATCAGAAAAATAATTATCAGCAAAAATGAAGCCATCCGGGCTTACTACATCCATGGGTCCAAATGCGCCCAAGGTGGAGATGGCAAGGGAAAAAGTTTCTAAGGCATCCAAAATGGAAGTTCATCCTTTTAAATGCGCCTCAACTTGAAGGAGGAGATGGGAGAAATATTCTAAGTTTGTGAATTGGAAGTAGCATATGTCAAATGCACCCTTGAGAGGAGGCTAAGTGGAGAAAAATGTCTAAGTGTTGCAAATTAGAAGTTCAGCCCCTCATATGCGCCCACCTTGTGGAATTAGAAGCTTGCCTAGTGAAATGCGCCCTCAACTTGAAGTAGACACTGCTAAATGCGCCCCAGGGTGGAGTGAAGAGAATGAAAAGCATCTAAGTCTTGGAAAATGAGAGTAAAGACCCCCAAATGCGCCCAAGTGCCAAGGGGTAGCTTGAAAATTTCTAAGGCAAGTTAAAATGAAAGTTCAAAGGTGGAAATGCGCCTAAGCCCCAAGGTGAGATAAGAAAATTTTCAAAGTATAAAAAAAATGGAAGTACCTCCTCTAGAATGCACCCTAATGAGTAAGAGGCTTGAGAAAATTTCTAAGTATGGGAAAATGGAAGCTCACCTATGGAAATACACCCAGCTTGGAGATGAAGGCTCCTAAAAGGTTCTAATTCTGTGAAGTTGGAAGTAGGCCTACCTAAATGCGCCCTCATCAAGGATGGAGAAAGGATTTGTCTAAGTGTTTGGAAATTCCTCCTTAGCACCCTAAATGCGCCCAAACTTGGAAGACTCAAGATTTTTTTTTTTTTTTAAAAGGCATGGGAAATGGAAGTTAAGCTCCCTAAATGCGCCCAAGTAGTAAAAGCTAGAGGAGAATTTTAGCTAAGGTGTTGGGAATGGAAGTGGTCCTAGTGAAATGCGCCTAAGTTAGAGATGGGAGTCATGAAAAATCTTCTAAGTGTTGAATAAAATGAAAGTATATGGGATGAAATGCGCCCACCTTGTGAAGGAAGCTCAAAAAACTTTCTAAGGCATTAAAAATGAAGGCAGGACCCCCAGAATGCGCCATTATCAAGGGAAAGGTTGGAAATTTTTCTAAGTGTGGAAAACTAGAAGGAGACCCCCCCTTTATGCGCCCTACTTGAAGGAGGAGGTAACAAATTGGCTAAGGCATGGAAAATCAAAGCACAAGGGTCCAAATGCGCCTAGTTTGAGGAGGAAGGATGGAAAAATTGACTAAGTCATCAAAAGTGATAGCCTAGAGATGTAATTGCGCCCATGGGAGAAGAGGTTAAATTAAACCTTGGGGAAAATATTTTTCAGAATTATACAAATTAAATGTACCCCTTCGTCTGTAGACACATGAATTTTGCATTTTCTGAGGGGAATTTTCTTTTGGGTATTGGATATTTTCAACAAGGAAATGATTTTGAAGCCTTCCACACTTCACTGGAAATTTTAAGATGAAGATTTTTGATGGGCGCCTGGTTGATGAAGTTTTCTAGGTAGAGGATGTAAAATTTTCTAAGTCAAAGGGAGAAATATTGAAGATGGATGCCTAGGTGATTTGTGATGAAATTTCTAAGGGGAAATAATTTTCCAAGCCAGAGTGAAGATATGAAAATATTTTGGGGCGTTTGAAATTCCTTGACCCCACCCCAAATGCGCCCTCAAGAAGGGGAAATTTGTCTAAGGCATGAAGAATTTGAAGATGAAGCGAAACTCAAATATCAGGATGATATGCACCCTAGCACACAGATGTTGAAAGGTTATGAAGAAAGCAAAAGTTGGCTAGAGAAAAATGATGAACCCTATCAGATCTAGAGATCACTCAGACATTGGAGATCAAAACATGGGTATCAGGTGAGTAAAGGGAATTTATATTATATTTTGATGCTCTTCTTTTATTTGTTTTGCAGGATGAGTTCCAGGACCAAAGTGGGAGGACTTGAAGTGATGAAGTGAATACTTTGGGACAATATTACAACTGTAGAATGAGATAAAGTTACATTTGCGCCCAAACCATGAAGGGAAATGTTATCAGAAATGGCTAAGTGTTGGAATTTCTCCTCGAAGACCCAATATGCACCCAACGCAGTCAGGGGAGTGGCAAGGAGGAATGATGGAATCCAAGACAAGAAGATCTTTCAAGTTCAGGATGGAGGGAAAGATGAAGGTCCAGGCGTTGGAGACTGACATCATAACGGATTGAAGAACAGAGTAGAGGAATTGTTCTTAAGTGTGAAGTCCTTCGGCAATGACTCGAAAGATGTTCTTCGGCATGCTTTGCACAACTCAAGATGCAGTGACAGGAAGGAGGGAAACCATCATCAAGCAGGAGAAAGGTTGCCGTCTTGGAGTTAGATCGAGAGTGTGCTTGCCATATCCATTCAAGAAGTTGAAGCAGTGTTGACTAGACTCATCCAGTTTGCAGTCAGAGAAAGAACAATGCAAACGCGTTTCCAGACAGGAATCTTCTAGAAGGATGGTGGACATTAATTGCTCATTTATTATCCCACTCTTTGTGGCGGTTTTTAGGGGGAATCTTGTTTAGGGCTGAGGTGGCACGATCTGGGCCATCCAACCAATTGTAATCTGAGCCGTCCATTGGACTTGGCCAGCTATAAAAGTGGCATCCCCCCTCATTTGTATCTCATTAGAGTAGAGATTAGAATAGAGAGACTGATAGTGTAGATTGATAGCGTAGATTGGTAACATAGTTTGAAGAGGGAAAGTTTTTCCTTTGAAAGCTTTGTAAGAAATTGTTGTGAACACTCTCATAATAAAAAGAGTTTTCATTGACGATGATCTCGTCTTTTGTTGTGAGCAGCTAGCAAGATTTCTTCGTACTTCCGATTCAAGTAGAACCTTAAAGTAGAATAAAATTTCATTTCATGCAAGTAAATGCTAGTTGTGGAATGTGGTGTTTAATTTGAGCAAGCTTCGCTTATCCATACCACTAGCAAGCTCACTGATGGTGGGTGCGCCTTGTGTGGTCAACTGGAATATCGTGTACTTAACTTCGATCATGATTTGTATGTTTATATGCGTCGTTGTGATGGTATTTTCATGCTAAGTTGTGATCTGAACACCTTGAGCTACTCCTCTGAAGATTGCACTAGTTCTGTGGAAGCTGTCCGAAGTGAGGCAAAGCGGAGCTTGGTTGAAGTTTGCGAGAGTTGATTGCCATGTCCCACGCCTTAGAGTAGAGTAGTACCTTCTTAGGCCCTGCAACCATTTACATTCAGTACTTTCTGGTTAATTTAGGAAACAATAGCTTTATAGACAAACCTTTCAAGCATTCAAATTCCTTTCTCCGTTAATGAACAATTTTGTAAGTCCCCTTGAAATACCAACAAATCACATCGAGCCAACTAAGACTATCCACTGCATGAAGGAACCTTGGAGTTGAATGCATGATCTTTCTAGCAATCTTAGCATGCAGGAGATTCTGTTCAAGAGAGGATAGAGTCGCCGTTGGTAACTTTATTCTGTATTGGTGCGGTCACGAAAAACACATCAACAGGTCTTTTATAGGAGATAGGCAAAGGATTTGTCTTAGGTTGGTCTTGATTGTTTGGAATGTCTTTTGGTTCAATCATGGTTTCATCAAGGATAGTAGGCTCAGTCATAGGCTGAGGCATGTTTGTAAGGGATAGTTTTACTATACATTTCTTGTGTTACACGGGGGCGCGTCCCCTGCCCCAAAACCCCCTGTACCCATCCCGGGGACAGGGGGACACATTGGGGACAGTCGCCAACCATCCCCGAATTAGGAAAATTCACAGGAAACGGTGGGGAACGTTTCCTCTTGTCTGGGAACGGTCCCCCGTCCCCGGGTACGGCGGGGGACGTAGGAAACGTCCCTCACTGTCCCCGGGGACAACTAACCGTCTCCCGCGTACATGCAGCCTCCAGAAAATAAAAGAATATAATTTTTTTTTTTTTTAAACATTTTATACTGTTGCTAAATGTTTTGCAGGGCCCACAGCAACATAAAATGTTTGTGTAAAGTCTAAAAAGAAAAATTTAAATGAAACTTAATAAAGTTTCATAAATCAATTGATATTATTTGGGCTCTCATAGCAAGCGACAACAACGGTGACGACTCTCACACAACAAAGCACGGGAAAAATCTCTGTCTCAACTCAGTCCAGATGATTTTTTGGCATTTTGCTCCTGCATTTGGGCATTTAATAGAGACGTTTTTGCATTTTAAAGAGGCATGAAACAAATTTCTTCAAGTTTTTGTTTCTCACGCCTAGGGTAAAGTCGCGGCTGGGCGTCTATTTTACTGTGTTTTTTTCTTCACTCAAGCTGCATTTTGTTTGTGTTTGGGACACCTTGAGGAGCTAGGAGCTGCAGTTACTTAGTTCCATTTCCTACCACTTCCAGGTTTGAGATTAAATTTAAATAATTTTTTTGCTTCTGCATTACCTTTATCACTTTTTTTAATTTTTAATTCTTTTTTTTATTTTCATTTTCTGTTTTCAATGTTCAATGGTTCATTGATTAAATGATTTGGTATCATTTTTACAAACTTTCATATTTTCAACTAGCGTACAAACTTCATATTTTAAAAAATAAAGAAAAAAAGCCATACAAATTTCAAAATGAGCAGCAACAGCAGTGGCAATGACAGTCATGAGGGTGAGGGTAGTGACAGTGAAAATTAAGTTCAAAGAATGTCAATAGACCCTTCTTCTACCTCTGAAAATCCAACCCATGCTTCTTCAGACCATTTTGCATGCCCTGTACCCACTCTTCAAAGGTTTGCAAAAGGCCCTTTCAACCGCAACAAACCATTGCGTCAGTTTGCCACAAATGTGATTGTCAACAAGAAAAAAAATTCAGGGGGCAGCAGGAAATGGCTTTGTCATATTTGTGAATCTAATTACCATGGGAGCTATACTAGGATTAGAGGCCATCTAGTGGGTGACACTGGAAAGGGTGTTAGAGTTTGTGAGAAAATAACATTGGAGCAGCAGCTTCAATTTGCAAAGTTGGCTAGATGTAGTGATGACCAAATCATTACCATTCAAAATAAAAAACGACCATTAGCTGATTTGCAAGCCTCTTCCAATGTATTGGTTTTAAAGAGTTGTGGTAGAGGGAAGAAGAAAGCAAGTGCGAAAACTTCAATCATGGGGTTGATGAATGCACAAAAACGTGAGCAAGCTGATGATGCAGTGGTCAAATTCTTTTATGCACATGCTCTTCCATTTCATTTGGCAAGGTCACCTTATTTCAAAACTATGGTGAAAGAAATATTGTCAGTTGGACCCTCTTATGGCCCTCTTGGAGAACATAGATTACGTACCTCCCTCCTTGACAAACAATATTCAAAAGCTACCTTGTTGATGGAGGAGATGAGGCAGACATGGCTTAGGACTAGTTGTTCCATTGTCATGGATGGGTGGACTGATATTCGACATAGGCCACTCATTAATGTTATTGTTACATGCCCTGCTGGTTCATACTTTCTTCGAGCTGTTGATTGTTTTGGGAAGCGTAAGGATGCTGATATTCAGTTTGGCATTTTGAGGGAGGTCGTAAAGGAGGTTGGGCCTTCTAATGTTGTGCAGGTTGTGACAGATTCAACTTGTGTTTGTAAGCTAGCTGTTTGATGATTGAGAATGCTTACAAACATATTTTCTGGACTCCATGTTGTGTACATGCTTTGAATAATGCTTTGAAAGACATTGGAAAAATAGATTGGGTGAGGGCAGCAGTTGCAGAGGCTAGAGGCATACAAATGTTTGTATGCAACCATCACACTTCACATGCACTATTCCGGTCTTATTCAAAGAAAGAATTCCTCAAACCAATTGAGACTAGATATGCTAGCTACTATATTTTGCTGGAGAGGATGTTGGAGGTCCAAGATGCTCTACAAGCCATGGTTGTTTGTGCAGATTGGAAAAGGTGGAATCTGTCGAAGACAAATGAAGGCAAGGAAGTGAGAGATAGAGTACTTAGTGAAACTTGGTGGGCCACTATCAAGTAAGAAATCTGAAAATTTAAATTGTTTTTGAAATTTTGAATTTGTTACACTTTGTTTTACTTTGTAGTTTGTATTTTATTATTTTAAAAGTTCTAATATTTAATTTGTTGCTTGTAGGTATATTTGCTCTTTCATATCACCAGTTGTGAGGGTAATCCGGTATGCAGATACAGACTCTCCTAGCTTGGGAGAGATATATGAGACTTTTGATAGCATGCTTGACCAAATGAAGCAAGCTATTCGTCAAAAGGAACCTGAGTTGAGATTTTATGAGGACCATATTAGGCCTATTGTGACAAAGAGGTGGAACACAATGAATACCCCTCTTCATATGCTTGCCTATGCTCTTAATCCAAAGTGGTATGTACCTAGACCTGGCCGAATGCTTCCTTCTGAGGATGATGAGGTGATAGAGGGGCTTACAGCAGCCCTTCGTAAAATGTATAC